>CATIWQ010569361.1:0-22918 GCA_949673415.1 Euphorbia schlechtendalii
TTAATTTTCCTTGCGAACAAGCAACATAAAGAAACTTTGTTCCATAATAATTGCCCATGTACATTTTCACATATCTTCTCATCATTATCGAACTACGATGACTTAGTCGATTGTGCCAAATTTCATAAGTATCTAAAATATAAACTTCTAGTTTATAGTTAAACTAGCCTCAAAATATATTTATTACATATGACATTCTATAATGTCTTCACTCACAGTTTCAATATAATATTCATTATTGTGAATATATTTTAAACTTTATTAAATTTCCGTGAGAATTTGGGTAGTATAATGCATTATTTATAAAAACTTTTTTTTCGAAATCAACATGGCTTCTTCAAGAGCTTTTTCAATAATAGTTTTTCTTCTAGATAACTCAACAATTTTTCTTTGTCTTAGTGTCATAATACTGACTCTTCTAGAGCATTTACATTTTTCCCATTTATATATTGATACTGGCTCTTACAAAACCTTTATCAATTTTTATGTTACCTGATATCAAGGTAACCCTTTTTTTCACTCATTTTCAAAGTATAATATTTAGTATATTTACCATATATAAATTGACGTCATTCTTCCTTTCATTTTTCACGTCAGGTAATTAATATTATCATCAAATTGATTTTTCACTTTTAATGGATTATCAATCATCAATATCACTTTTTCACTTCAAGTGAAACTAATAATCAATTTGATTTTTCACTTAGAGTGAAAATTATTCATCACTTTATTTTTTCACCTAGGGTGAAAATAATTCATCAAACTTATTTTCCACTTCAAGTGAAAGGTATTCAAAAATAAAATTTTTCCACTTCTTACTCTTCCACTTCGGGTGGAAATGATTCATCGATTTTATATTTCCACTTCATTTGGAAATTGCTAGCACGTTTACATTAATTTGAAATTGTAAACATATTTCCTTCAAAACTTTTATAAAAGATCTTCTGGACCTTCAATAGTCAATTATTACAGTTTTGATCTTTCATATAACATTACAACATATAATATTTTTTGTAACTAAAAATTAATTTAATAAAAAAAATCATAATAAACATCACCAAATCTTGATGAATTGGATTGGACAATTGTAATCCATTATTGAACGAAACATCATTCCTCATATGCATAAATTCTGTCAACAAAATATTTCAAAAGAATTAAGAAAAATATATATGTAGAAATAATAACAATAACAAATACAATGAAATTGGAGAAAGAAGAAAAACTCCCTCATTAATCAAAATTTCATGTATCTTTGTAATACCCATCACCATCACATTTTTGTTTATCAAAACATCTTAATGATATTCTTGTTGGTAGATCAAAAGAACGAACTCATGCTGATAACGTGTTGTAAATAATATGAATATATAAACAAGAATATACATTATATGAACAAATAGAAAAGTAGAGAAGATAAAGATGGAGAAAAAGTAACATAGAATTCTTATTATTCTTTTTTGTACAACAAACCCATATTTATAGGTAAAGGCTAAGTACTTGTAGAGACACAAGTTACACACATTAATATACATAAATGGTGGAGGGTTAATGGACATCAATTCTATATATGTTACATATACACATATATTTACAACAAAACAGTCATTATTATAAAAATTGATAATAAATAATTATTAATTATACGTATTGTTAGTAATCATAATAGTTACTATATTTTGATAATATTGTTATTAAGAAAAGTGAATGTGATAATATCCCTCCCTTGTTTTGTCCAAAATTTGAAAATATTAATATATTAAATTGAAATAATATTTATCTTTTCTCTTACCTTTTCTCCAATTATGATTTTTTTGCCTCAACTCTCGCTGATATCCTTCATCGTTTACTTTCGCTCTCGACTTACCTATCCGCTGCCGCTGCCAGTGCTCTCTTTCTCTCTAGGATCATCGATTTGAGATCCACAAATCCACCACCTCAATATTTGAACACCGCTAACATAATTTCTGCAGGACTCATTTTGCAGCTCAAGAAGCTCTGGTCTGTCTCTCACAATTTCTGCAGGAATGCTTGTTTCTTCTCTATTAATAACTCTCGTGACCTTAGTGAATCCCCAATTTTCAAGTTTAAATCTCCGACGAAAAGCCCCTGTCGTAAAAGCCCTAATTCTCTCTTCCTTCATGTGCCGGCGAATACTGCTGCTCTGCTTCTCGAAGCTGCGGTTAGAATCCAAAAGCAATCATCATCGTCGTCATCTAAGGCGAAGAATAATAACGGATTTGGTCTGTTTGGCTCCTTGATTAAGCGATTAATGCATCGAAAAAAGTGTGAAATCTGCAGCGGTGTTTCTCTTAAAGACATTTTAACTCGTCGGAGATTAGGGGAGAAGAAGATGACGGTTAATGTGTGTGAGAAGAGTAGCTATGCCAAAATCAAGGGAGGCTTCTTTGACTAAAAAAATTGAAAAGAAATCATTGAGAAGATCAAAGAAAGAGGAAACAGTGAGCAGAGGAGGATGAGAGAGAAAATGACCATAAAAGAGAAGAAAAACTAACCTGAAAGTGGTTGTCATCGCCGAAAATTGGAGCTCCGTTTGATCTCTGTCAAAGAGGGAAGACAGCTGCAACATAAATTAAAAGAGATAGGGTTTGGTATAGGAAGGCCCTAAATTAAAAGAGATAGGTGGGTATTACGGACTGTTAATACATAGTGACTGTCCGCAATACGTTTTTAATTCATTTTTCGAAAGGCATTGCAGACAGTTAATACACAGTGACCATCCACAGTACTTTTTTTTTAATTCATGGCATTGCGGACGGTTGTTTCCCAAGAACCGTTCGCAATGCTACGGTATTATAAACAAAAATCACATGTATTACGGACGGTTCATTTGTAAAAATCGTCCGGAATACTTATATATGTATTACGGACGGTTATTACATAACAAATGTCCGTAATAACTGGCTCCGCATTTTTTTAATGAGCATTGCAGACAGTTTCTTGTAGAAACCTCCCAAATAGTTCAACCCTATAAGCCATTTTTCCGCTAGTGATAGTATCTACGTTGAGAGGCCACTTAAGGAGGAGCATTTGTGCACCATTTCATCCCTTATCGAAAGGTTCATCATTATCAATCTTTCACTTTTATTTTGGAATAGGTTTTGAAGATGTCTTAATTGAATGATTGATTGTAATTTCGTTTTTAAAATTAGGGTTGGGGATTTTAAAATGGGTTCAATTACGCATGAATGAAATTAATACAAACTTTTCAAATTGAAAATAAGGATATGAGATTGTTACATATTTTTAATCTGATTACACTATTAAGTTCTTGTTGTTTTACAGCCTATAGAGGTGGGGGTGAGTGTTTATTGTTGAATCAATTTCTTTGTTTCCCAGGTGATGCTGAAGATCTGCCTTTTTCAACTGATATTGTTGACATATTTCTCTTCTGAAATGTAATTAGTTGTTTCTTTTGTTCATGCTTGTAAACTAGAGAAAAAGATGAAAATTGAGAAAATGTGTTGTTGAAAAATTTGATATAATCAGTTTCGAACTAGTATTTCTATTTTTTATTCAGTATTATAGTGCTTCACATGTACATGAAGCCACTTAATATTATCCATCTCAATTTTTAATTTACTTACTGCTGTGATAAAATACTTCAACAAGACCTTAACAAATTGAGATTTTTCTTTTCGTTAGTGCTATGTATCATTATTACCTTGTTATATGGTAGGTGTGAAGGCTACAACTTATGAGAAAAGAAAAAAATACAAGATTATTGATGAAATACTTTTTTATATTAGTGTATCTCTTTGTATTTCCATATTGGCATCAAAGTCCCCAATCAAGTTGAGAATATAGTAAGCATTTTGTCTTGATGATATTTGTATTCTAGTTATTTCATTTTTATTCATATAACTTGATTTTATCTGCTTAAATAGTTAGATTTAATTTGGCATATGTAACTGGTTAAATATGATTTTTTTGGTTTATGAACTACATTTTTGGGAGGTGTTATTTACTTTTTGAACTTTGATAGCATGGAGATAAGAATCCTTGAAGTTCAAAGTTAGACCTTTCTTATCTTTTTTTCCTTTATAGACAAGTTGAGCTGTTGTTTACATGTTGTGGTATTTTGCAAGATGTCATCCTCAAAGTTCATAAAAATCCAAATTTCATTGATATGTATATATTTTTTTCTTTTTTTAAATCAATCCATAATTCCTCTAGGAACCATATTTCTAGTTGAAGTATTGTTGTTGGTTCTTCATTGCAATTAAATTACATGCATTTTGTTCGAGGACCAATGTTAAAAAGTGAGATACCCAGCCTCTTAAATATCAAGTGTTACTAATATTGTATGATTGTAATAGTCATCTTCCCCCTTTCAATTATAATAAGAGCTTACATGCACTCTTTTAATTGTTGAGCTCAAGTAGCTCCACCATGTACCGATGGTGAGGGTTGTACTCTTTTTATCAATTTGAATTTTGTTTAGACATGGAACTAAGATGTTTTGGTTTTTTTTTATAAAAACTATGTCGATTGTCTTTATCAATGTATGGTAACCATTATGAGTTTTATCTAGTAAGATATTCTAAACAACATGGCTTGAAAGTAGCCTGCAATTGGCATGTTTAGGACACATTTTTCGATTGTTGCTGTTAGTTTCTTTGTTTAGATTGGCAAAGAGAGTAACTTAAAGGGAAGTGCAATATGAACAGAATAAGTGTAAATGAGAAGGGATTGAAACACACTGAATTGTGCAATATGAACATTGTCAAGTTGTTAAGAGTTGCGACCTAATGAAGAAAAGAATAGATCAAGAAGAGGTATAAGAGAAAGAGATCTAGAGAGAAGGAAGAAAGAGAGAGAATTTAGAAATCTTTATAATCAATGAATGAATCAATTATACTGTACGTTGTTTATATATCAACTAGTTTGTAACTGCCTGTAACAGAATTGTCAAGTTGGCTAATGACAATTGTACTTAGCTAATGAATTTAAGCTTGATTATATAGTATTGAAATACAGTCATTTACAGAGTATTTAATCTTTGCAATTTAACAGGAGTAACAACTTGAATTGACAGTAGTGTGAGCGGACGACACGGAGAGGTGGGCCGAGAGCGCGCGATTTCATATGCGCGGTCCACCGAGGTGTTTGAAACTAGGTGCACCGGGTCGGGGACCCGGTAAAAAGGTTGAAAGAGAAAGGGCGAAAACATTTTAGATCGGTTCGAACCCGAATCCTCCATCTCTTAGTGTGGAGTCGCCACCTGGATTAGCTCTTTCCAGAAACCAGAGTCCTGTGAGGCTTAACGTCCGGGGGACGTCCCACCAAGACACAGAGATTCGGGTCCGAGATAAGTTGCTTATTTCTTAAGTGATCACATTATATTATATCTACAGAAAACCGTATTCTCTCAATTACGCATATTCTCGCTTAGGTTGTTTTTCGAGTTTACATGCATGATTCACGTATAGAAAAAGTAGTAAATCTATCCACAATGCGAAATAATAAATCATCCACAAAGTAGTAAATAAATGCGAAAAATAAAGTTACAAGTCTTTCAAAAATTGGGGGATGCAACAGCCCGCTACCCTATTAATTACATTTCCCAAAAAATGAAAATGCGATACCCGAAGGAAAATTAAAATCCTAAACATACATCTAACCTGCATCCACAAAGGTTAGCACAGGAGATATCACATATGTTCGATTTGATTTTAGCGAGGCCCGTGTGGCCTAATTAAAACATCGACAATTTAAAGTTGTTATTTTAAATAAAAATTGGTTCATTTTTATTTACACGTATGTTGATCAATTTTATTAGTAAAAATGACCACATGGCATAAGGTGAGGTCTGTTATCCGGGAATAATTTTAATTCCCTTCGTTAGGGTATTCTAACATAAAAATAATAAAAAAAATAAAAAAAGAAATAAAGATGTAGGAGAGATTACAACATTATTTACATGATAAAAGAAATAAAAATATTCCTAGGTTCACATGTAGAACAATATCGGAAACATGAGATAAAGCAACTTTAGGAACTCAGAGGCTTACCCTTTCGGTATGAATCCACTTCGGCGTATCCGTTTTATCCCCGGGAGTGTTCCTCGTTCTTTTTTGTAGTTTAATTGGAAAAATAAGTGTTTGGTTGGAAAATAAAGTGTTTATTTATCTAAAAGATAATCAGACTCGGTAATAAATTTATTTTAGATCCAAGAATATCTGAGGATTTAAGAAGAAAAGATGAAGAAATTTGATTAAAGGATGAAGAGATTTGGGATCCAAAAGTGTTTTAGATAAAAAAAAAGAAGAAAGTAAGAAATATTGTTTGTATTTTTTTTTATCTGACGGAGAGGATTTTCTCTGAATTTTTAAGCCCCTTCAATCCAAAAAGGTCCGACTATTTATAGAAAAAAATCTCGAAAAATCCAAAAAGGTAAGTTTTTCCGGCGAGGCCTCTCCAGACCTTCTAGCGAGGCCTCGCCAGGAGTCTTGGCAAGGAAGCCTCGCCAAGAGGCCTAGCGAACTAGCCAGAAAGTCTGGCGAGTTCGCCAGACCACTTGGCAAGGCTCGCCAGACCACTGGCGAGCCTCGCCAGGGCATGGTGGGGTTCGCCAGGTCGCTGGCGAGCCTCGCCAGGCTCCTGGCGAGGTTGGCCAGCCCTCTAGCAAGCCATGCCTTGCCAAGTATAGGCGAGGCGGGCTCCGGATCCGGCTTCCGGTTGCGTTTTCGAATTTTTTTATGTATTTTTATATTTTTTAGTTAATTTTCTGAATTAAAGTCCTTTTAAATTCAGAGACGAGGAAGACTCCCATATGAAGATCATCGGACAGTCGAAAATCATGTGATTCGAGGATAAATATCTCAAAAAGCCATCATCATTGAACGTGCGAGCTGGTACAAAATCCTATGCTCACAAGCAGTTAACTGCTCTGGATCCAGCTTAGCTAATCTTTACTTCCTCCTTGTATATGTGACACAAGTTCATTCTCATTTGCACATTATTCAAGTATCAATTCATTTGGTGAATTTTCTCTTGTGAGACTTAAGCAATGTTTATACAAATTTGTCATCTGATATTAGAGGTCTGGTTGAGTATTAAATTCTTGTGTGGACTGTGGAGAAGACATATCATTTTAAGCCTCTTGTTCTTCATCATACAATTTGGTTATGTTAATGAACAACTCATATTTCTTTGTATAATGATTTGAACATTTTTCTTTCATATTGACATCTTATTAGTCTTTATTGTTCAAAGTAAATATGTTACAATATTTTTAGTGTGATTAACATTTTACTTATTCTATCTTCTTTTTTTGTCAACTAATATGTCAAATAATCTAGTTTCTTAAGATTCTTCTCTACCAACAACCAAGAAATAATTGAGTACAAGTCATGAGAGATTAGAGACATACATAAAGCTCAGGTTGGAGGTTAGAGAGCCGCATTACGACCATCTCATTCACATGATTTCATTTCTACACCAGGTTTTTCATTCTTCTTTTTTGTTTTAACCAATTTCTTGAAAAGGTAAATCTAGTATTGATTTCATTTGTATTATCGTAGTTTTATATAATTTGTGAAGCTAGCTTCCCTAAATTTGTGTCTTCGTATAAAGTAGGTAGATCTTACACTTCATTTGTCCTACAATAGTTTTATGTAATTTGTGAAGCTTCAACCTCTAAGCTTTTGGAACTATATATTTCCATATTCTTAATTATCAATGTTTGGTGCCAACAAGTAGCTTTCGCTTGTTATATTCATTTTGACAAAATTGATTGAACATATAAGGTTTGTCACTTATTCTATATTATTGCATTAGTAAATAATTTGTTAATAGTTTCATGTGCTCTCTGATGAGACACAACTTGAAATACCTTGCTCAAGTGAAAATCTATAAATATGTTGGTAGCACATGAAGATAGTGGACTAATTAGAGGAATAAAATACTTCGTTGTTTAGATGCACTCTTACGGTCCATGGAAACCTAACTCAATAAATTTTTATATAATGTGTGCTTGTATTCTTTAGTTCATGGTTTTATTTCTTAATCATCTATCTTCTCATGTATGAAGAATGAAAAAACAACTTTTCTGTTTCTTAGGTTTTCCTTTGGCCAACCTATATTGGATGATGAACACAATCCATTCATATGCACAATGAATTCAATTAGTGCCTAGTATGTAAGATTGCATCTTCCTCTCTCATACACATGATTCCCAATTCATTTCTTATGCTTATAGAGTTATTTATCACATTTAAACTATATAATTTTTTGGTTTATATGTTATGGTGGTCAAGTTGATATGATGTGCAGGAGAAGTGCTTATCTTTCCTTGTTCAACTTAATGTATGCAATCTTTTTTTTTCTTGCGCTTTTAAAATGAAACTTACATGTTCTTGTTGCATAAATGTCCAATTTCTCATTTTCTCCACTTAAGCCTACATACAATTTATATGTAGGCTTTGCCTATTTTGTTCATTTGTATTCTTCTCATTGATCTCTCTATTTGAGATTTTGAAAAACAATTTTTTAATTTTGAGCTTCATTCAATCCAAATCACGTAGTAGTATAGATGATGGTGACAAGATTAAGTTGTAATTAAAGTAAATATTGTCACTATAGATTACGTGACACCAATTCTTATCACATAAAATTTTTGTGTGACAAGAATTATTATTGCAAATAATTATTTTCATGATGACATTATAAAGTCGTCATGTAGGTTCATTCATTTGATGTATTACGTGACAAGTTGCCCATTTGTGACGACTATGTTTCCTTTTTCATTACAACAAAAATTGTCATAAAAAATTGTTTTCATAAATAATTAACTATTTGTGTCAAGTTTTTCAAGGTGTCACGTAATTTTAATCATTTTGATGTATTATATGTGACAAGTAGTTCATTTTGTGACAATTATGTTATCTAATCAATAACAATAAAAGTTGTCACTAAAAATTGTTGTCACAAATTTTTATAAACATTTGTGATAATAATTTGATGCAAAAATGAGACCTATTATCTGTAACGATAATATTATCAGTAACTCTCATATTAGCGACGATCTCGTGACAACTATTGATTGTCACATAATATTATAAGTGACAACATTTTGCAATTTTGTGACAATATTGGTTGTCACAAAAAGCACAATTTCTTGTAGTGAATAATGGGATCAAAAATAATATAAGTCAGTAATAATATTGAAAACAAACTTGGCTAATGGTGACTGGAAAATTAGATTGAACAAAATAATAAGACACTTGTCCCAATTTTCAGCAGCCTTTTGTCGAACTTCAGTTATGCTTTCTTTATAATTCGCAAGACTCTGAGATTTCTTTCTCACATTGCTACCCTGATCTCAATCTCTTGAAATCATATAAATGCTTCCTTAGTGTCATTGATATAAAAAGAACCAAATAACAAGATAATCCACGTTACATGTTTATGCATTTTTTATTTAATTACATCTTAAGGAAATTAAAGAAAAGTGGGTTGCGTCAAATAAAAACAAGGTCTAAACCAAGAATTGACCATGGTTGACATATAAGCTTACTGAGAATGAAAAAATGAAGTGAGTATCATTTAAGGCACATGGAATGGTTGTAATTAGGCCGCACTATTTTACCCTTCATCTCTATACATATTCCACACTGTTCTTCTCCTTCAATATCCACATCTGTGCATTGACTATCTTCACTATCGTCATCTCTTCTTCGGTATTTTTCCTTGCACACTGCCTTTTGTTCTTTATCTTCACTGCCAGTGACCTCTCTTTCAAGTTGTAGTAAAGAGGGATAAGTAACAACTACCAACACAGATTCGAATAAGACAACGGAATTGTAAAATATGGTTGCAAGTTACAAACATCAATCATTCATATTCAAGATAGAGATTTGAATTACCATAAAACTCCCTAATGCTTGCTTTTCTTTCATGAGTAGTCATGGTGGTTGTGCCATCCACGTAAACTTGCAACAAGAGACAATTTTGTAACTTAAGCTTTAGCTATGATATGATAAGAAAATTGAAGCACGATATGTCAACCTTATATATTAGGATTCTTAATAGTTTAAGTTCCCCGGTAAGATGAAAATCTGTCCAATGCACCAAAAATAGAAAAAGATGGGCAGCTTGACTATAAGACATTCTCATGTGAAGGCAACCCCCATCACATTCTCTTGGAAAATCTGATGCCCTGTAAATTGCAATTGTGGTTGCGATTAAAATGGAAACTCCAGGAAATGAGAGCTTTTAATTAAGTTCAAAGTAACATTTAATGCATTGCTTCATCTAAGCACCAAACTTTCAACGCTTGAGTACCTCATGTATGTTCTAGAAAGCAATTCTATGTGAAACACAAAGATGATTGCTTTTTCTTCTTAAGCTACCAATACATGCTTTCACAAGTAGATACGATTTATTGAGCTTGCAATATTAAGAAATTAACAAACAAAAAGCTACTCATGGGCTTATTCAGGTGGAACCCAGTGGCCACGTGAAGTCATTTTAATTAATCTCATCCAAATAATAATTTCCAACAACATCCAACCAACCACCCCCCCACAACCAAAATAACACTAAAAATCCGATGCACACAGAGAAAGAGAGAGAAAATCCTGAGCAAAAGTGATGCAAAAGCACTTCTTAGAAGCACACTGATTTTTTAAAGCAATTTCAAGCATTAAGAAGGGAAAAAATCTGGACTTCAAAGCAAAATCACAAACTGAGGTAACTACAATTGCACATTAAATTGCTTCTGTTACACTAAACTCCAATTTGCTCATAAAACCCCTGATTTCAATTGGGGACGTGTGATTTTTTCCAGATTTATACTTAAAAGGGGCAGCTTAACAAAATAAAAGGAAATAAATTAACTTTGCAGACCTTCCAATTCGTCTCAGAAAATAGGATTATGGAAAAACACTAAATTACACTAGTTACAGTCCTAAGGCCTGAGCAGAGAAATTCGGAAGAAATTTTAATAAAAAAAACTTACAGAGTATTAGCATGTTGAATATCATCTTCAAGAACTTTGAGAGAGTCTATGAATGACTGTCGCATAGAAGACACATACATCTCCTTCAAACTATCAAAACGGAAACCAGATTGTAAGAACCAAAGCCAGAAAGGAAGCTCTTCTTGTTCGATTTCATTTTTTTTCCATTAAAAACCCCAGTAAATCTATGTACCTTGGTCGACATAGTGAGATTTACAAATAGGGCACTCTGACCCAAGCTGTGCCGTTTCAGGTAGACGTGATCTGCAATTTAATTCAAATACCTAAGTCACATTTTCACAACAATGCAAGGAGGAAACAGGAAAACCAACACCGCCTTTAAAATATACGAGGAACAAGAAGAAATAATATTATTAAATCCCCCTCTAAAATCTCAATTTCAAACAGTAGAACCTAATATAGCAACTGATACAAATGAAGAAAAATCAGAATCAATCTCCAGAAAACCTAAAATCACAAACAAAGTAGAGTAACAATTGCCAGTAAAAGAAATCTTTACCGAGTTGGTAAGAGGTGGGATTCGAGCGTGCTAGCTGTGAAAATACAATTTGAAGAAGGAAAGCGAAAGTTGGCAGAGAATTAAAGGAACATAATGTGGGTTTCAATTTCAGAAATTACAGTCAAGAAGTGAATGAAAAAGAAGAGATTACATGATAAAGTCTTTGAAAGAGGATATTTGAAATAGGATATTAAGAACACCATAGAGGAAGAAACAAAGAGGAGATAGAAATGTTATTTATATGTGAAATTTTAATAAGTAATTACTTATTTTTTAATTTTTTTATTACTAATTGTTGCACTCGAAAGTAGCACACCTAGCAAGTATACTAGTGTCAAATTGTAAAGTGGCAAGCAAGAGTATCGTATCCACAGGGAGGTCTTTATGTCAGCTTGTCCTTTTCATGATAAATGGGCTAGTGAGTAAAAATTCGGTTTTCTTGAAATTGGGGGTGTTGTTTAACAATTTAAAACTGATTTCAATATCTAAAACAAAAATGGAAGTTGATTAAAATTAAAATAAATGGAAAGCTCTAGTTCAATTCACCCTTTTGATAGTCTAAAGCAATCTTCCCCAACTTCAGCACAAGACCTTGCTCAGCAATCCTGTTCAGAGGTCTCTTAACCTTATTTCCCTAAACCTCCTATTAAGCAAATTTAGTTTCTTACTAAGCTGAACATATTTAGCTTTTCAGTCCTTCATATGAACAACAAAGTAGCATTAAGTCTAGTTAAGCATTAATCAAATGGAACCCAAGGCATATAAACAATTATTTTTCAATCTCATGTTAAATATGTGTGTGAAGGTCTTCTATACTGAATGGATCACCTTTCGATCCTTACCACTCAGTATTATGCATGAAAGTGATCAGTTTTCATCTAAATAATAAAGTACTCATCCACACAAACATTCAAGCAAAGCAAGGAAAGGATACTTTACAGCAAGGGGAAGATCTCCTTAGATTGCCTTTTATAAGGCAAACTGAACCAGATGGAAGACTACTCACAGCTCTCCATTAATGCTTCAACTAACTCCATTAATGAATAAGCTAAAGAAGAACAAAAAAATGGCAGAAAAGTAACCAAAGTACCAGGCAAACAAAAGAAAAGCTAAGTGATATACCCATTTCTTTTCCCTCCAAAAACACAAAGCACAAGAAAAATATCTAGATATTATCTCTTACAAATATTAAAATAATCCCCACTTGCTAACTAAGTGGGCCACTAGGATTAAAATAACATAAACTAAGTTACTTTAAAGAGCAAAAGATCCATTTTCTTCCCAACTACTTCCTCCCTCTCAACATGGTGACGTCAGCCCTTGTCTCCTTCTCTGAAGCAGCCTTTGGAGACCTCCTTCTGAAGACTTCCTTCTGACCGTGACCTTTGAAACAGCCTCTGGAGCATCCTTTGAAGACTTCCTTCTGAAACATCCTCTGAAAACATTCTTCTGAAGCAACCTCTGGAGCAGCCTCTGAAGCGGCTTCTAGAACAGCCTCTAGAGCGGCTTCTAGAACAGACCTCCTTTTGAATCAGCAAACCTGAAATAACAGAAGGTCTTCATAAAATCTGCTCATTTATATATATATTTAACCCAATATTTCCTAGCTTTTGATGACATAATCACTACCTATCACTAATTTCCGTCTAATATTAAGGGGGAGAGTTCCCACTGCTTGCCTTTTTACTATTCATAATGTTTTTCCCAACGGTTAGACTGAGAGTGTTACGATGAAAGTGTATTTGATCTACAAACATATCTATTGCAACACTTTTGGAACACTTTTTATAATATGTTTCAAAAAATCCTTTTTTTCTTCAAAAATCGCTACACTCAACGCAACACCAGCCATTCTGGTTGCGACATTCCATCTATGGCGTAGTGTAACAAGGGCATACAAGAATTAAATCCATTAGAAAAATTCAAACCTGGTTTAATAAACACGCGCGCCCAACATGTCATCAGAAAGCAACGATAAATTTCCCACTCACCATTCCACAGTTCGACTGAGTGATCACATGAAGCACTAGCCACCCATTACCCATCAAGGGAGAAGTTAACATGATTTATAAGCTGATGGATTAAAAAAGACAAGAAAAACTTATTAGGAAGTAAAGTATTTGATAATATATAAGGCACTTCAGAAGTCAAGATTCCACTAATTTTTTTAAAAAAATGATTAGATTCAAGAGTCTGTAATTTACAGAAGCATTATCTATCCAAAATGATGCAATAAGATTTTCAACACGGCATAATTTACATTTCATTACCAGCAATGCATGATAATAAACTATTATATCAAATATCGATCATCTACTTCATGCTTGTTGGTGACATGTCTTCTCATGCGAGTTTTGGGATTTTACAACTTCAAACATTCAGAATTTACCTCCAAATAGATTCAAAAATATAAATAGCCTATTCAATCGACTGTAACAGTTCTATAATTTAACAGACTCTTCAAACATTCAGAATTTTTCTCAATTATCCATGGAATTCTCGATTGTAAGCATTGCAATCAAAACTCAAGATAATTGATAAACAACATAAGGTGAGTCCACAAAGCTATAACGAGTAATTGAATCAAAATGGTTAAACGAGAGAAATAACTAGAGAATCAAGATATTCAAAGAATTTTGTATACTCTTAATCTAATTACAATTAATCTGTCAGTATGTTATAGCTTTAAATTAGAAAATCCATACAGATGCACACAAATTAACGCATATATAGCTTAGTTTACGATCAACTATAATCTCAAAGTTCAATTAAACTGTCTTCAATTAGTTTATGATCAACTACAATCTCAGTTGGCATTCATTATCATTAATTTCTTCAAGAAGGTAAAAGAACAAAAAGAGATTTCAAACCCGTACAATCATATTTGGAAAAAAACAGATGTATTTAGCATAGATCATTCTCACGAGTAGCAAGGAAAGTAATTAATTTTATAGGCTATTTAGTAGGTTAGAGGGTTTCATTTTAAAGGTATGTTGAGAGAAACAATTAAAATAAAGGTCGTTGTAAAATATAAAAGAAGCATTGACAAGGTTACTATAGGATACAGAGACAGAATGTAAGATTGTTGTAAAATATCAATACCAAAGGCACAAGCTTTACCAAGCCATTAAGCGGTGCTCATGGTGTTTCTTCTCCTTTATCCCAGCATGTTTAAATGCATAGATCTAAAGTAGATTATCTGCTTTTCATATAACTAAGAGCGGCATACCATCCTGCCACTTAGCATTTTTTTTCACCCCGGGAGTTATCCACTTACAGACTAAACCTTAAGCATTTAGTTTAAGTAAGAATTTGGAATAAATTCCAAAATATTTAGAAAAAGTTTGGTATCCTCTCGATACGTGTAAACTTAGGTGATTATTAAAAGGCCTAAGGTTGCTAGTCATTAACTTTTGGATCCTAGCCTCGGTCCAACACAGGCTAGCTAGACCCGTGAAACATTAAAAATAATTATAATCAACGTAATAAAAGATTTATGTTGGTTTAAAAGAGATTCTACACCACAAGACAAGCAGTCGGCAGAGCCTAACAAGCTTGCCGGGAAACTACTAGCTACTCATTTTAAAGATAATAACGAGATTAATTAATTTCACGAAAGTAGTAGATAATAATAATAATAATAATAATAATAATAATAATAATATATTAAGTAATAAACGAAAATCACACATAAAAGTACTTATATATACTAGTTTTTAAGCCTTAAGCAAGTTGTCTAGTTATTCACAATATATTATTACAAAACATTAAGGGCTATTAGATTGCTTCTTGATTATCAAGGCAAGTGGCAGTATGCCAAATATCAGGTTTTCCCTCCAAAAAGACTTCTTTCCCTCTAAGTAATGCTTCAACAAAGGTCTAATCATAACAAGACACATCAGTAGCCTTGTTGAGCACTCTTTTCACCCAAATCTGGAAATCTTCTGCAACCTTGCTAGAATTTACAGCAACCTACAAAACAGAATTAAATGCTCATAATTTTTACATTTTAACTCCAAATCAAATAATTCCAAAACCGATATTCTTATATTTTCATGGTGCTTTTTTCCACGTATCAATAGAATACGAGTCACAAAGCATAGAATCAACAATAGTGGCTGCGACGGCTTTGATGCTTTTCCGTCGATGATGTGTCTGAGAGACGATTTAAAGTCGCCAAACATAAAATCAATGATGACTTTATCTTCGACGGTGTGTCAGAGAAGAGAGATGATTCTCTACTGGATACACATTAATCAGAGAAGAGAGGAGAAGAATGGAGTTTTGAACATGAAATCACCACGATCAAGATGAAATTAGATCAATTTTGAATCTGTTAGGTTTGTGAAATTTCTAATTCAATTTCACTTAAGAAGAAAAATGGAAATCAGAATATGGGCTTTAAAAAAACACAGATGACAAGGTCCAAAATTATTGTGTACTTTTGTTGTAAAGGTATAAGATCCCCCAATAACAAAGAAAATTCTTCACCCCACCTAAATGTGGATTCAAACCTGTAACCTTTAGGATCATAGATTCAACCTCAACCACTAAGCTAAAACCTTTATCACCTTAAATACTTCAAAAACTTAAATGCCAACAAAACAAATTAGGGTAAACTTCAAAAAAGTGATTTGTTATTTCAGCCATTTTCAAAATGAGGTGTGCGGTATTATGGGTTATAAAAGGGAGTCTGTGTTTTCACACCGTTAGAAATTAAGGGATTTTTTGTTAACTTCGTGATGATGTGGTAAGGGGGAAGAAGAAGAGGAGGAGACGAGGGTTGGGGGTCTGCTAGGGCACCATCTTCTCTTCCTAGTTTCATGGCAGGCAATAGGGGCATCTCCACCTCTCTTGCTGCTGGTTCTATCTTTGTGCATCGCCTCGGTAGGTCTTCCAAACATTAAGCAACACCGAAATAGGTAGAGCAAAGCTTCACAGAGATCTTGAGTGGTATATCGCTGCCTAAAATAACCATGGCAGCAGCAGCCTCAGAGAAGGGTGAATTCAAACGGTCTAGTTATGCGTCCACTTCTTAGTCGATCGCATAAACTTGAGTAAAGGGGCTACGCCCAAGAATCTTGATGATCAGAAAGTTTAACGTACGGCAATCTGGAGATTGAAATAGGCATGGAGGCTTATCTCCTTTGAATTGAGTGTGTCGAGTTCTGTTGTTCTATGTGAGCGGTTGTTGCTGCTACTAGGGCTTTCGTTTGATTTACAAAGTTTAGCTCCACCACTACTTTTTGTTGCATCTATGCGATGATTATGAATAGGAAAGTCACGGCATCTATTCCCGAATGGCAACAACCATGTTTTCAGAGATAGGTGGAATCCAGACCGCGTATATCAGGGAGGATTTCTATAAAAAAAAAAAAAAAGCAGAGTAGTTTGTTTTGATGAATGAAAATTTTTCGAGGCTTGGGAAATTGATCCTTTTCGGCAGGAGTCTTTCCATCTTGCTTGATATGGAATTAAACACATGGAGTGGGGTAGGTTCAGTTTGCGTTATGGTTTCATTCGTGGAACACTGAGGCAAATCTTTTCTATCGTACCAAAGCGATTAGCTTGGCATTGCACCTTCGCTAAGCGAAGGATGTAAGCTCTATTCACTGTGCATAGAGCAGTTCAAAACTTCCATTCTTGGAAGCAATTCTTCATGGAGTGGGATCTTGACTAATTCTAAAAATGATGAGAAGGATGAACTTTACCTGCACCAAGATCGCAAGCCAATTTTGGTGCGGGCAGCCCGTCGAGTGGCTCGTAGGGATAAGAATTGTGCTTTTAACGCTTTTCTATGATGTTACTTTTTATTTTCTTTTTTTTTTCCTATTAGTTGTTCTCCTTTTTCTTTTTTTATTAATAACTAGGGCCGGTAATTGCCGTGCTCATCTTCGTTAAAAAAGGGGGAAGAAATAAAAAATTGTTCGTTCATTAGTTCCAACATCATCTTCAAGTAGAAACTCAAATGAATGGGTATTTTAGAAAACTTTCTCTGCAGAATTTAAAGCGAAGGAGGCAACTATAAACTAAAGTCTAGCATTAATTTCATTTTCATCATCAAAAAAGGAGAAATCTCTGCAAAAAGAGGCTTAGTTCATCATCATCAACAACAATGGAGAATATTAATCGGAAATTTAAATCAGATCAACAAAATCCATCAATGAAAAAGCATGTAAATAGATTGGGGAAAAGAAACATCGTAAAGTTTGAAATTACAGCAAAAGAAAGATCTATTTTAGTTTCTCAAAATAGGGTTTTGAGTATTAGAGGAAGAGAAATGTTGATGTTAGGGTTCGAGAATGAAAAGAAAAAGAACTCAATAGTAATTTCCGAAATCACCCCTTACCACGTCATCTTTAATTAACGGTGTCAAATAAATTCTTTGATTTGCTAACATTTACAAATCTTAGATCCCCTTTTACGAGACTCCCTATGTAAATGACCGAAACCCGAATACTAAATTGGCTTATTTCATGAATAAGAAATGCCTCAACTGCCACACGAACCAAACCTATTAAAAAAAAAACATCTGCCAAGTCTTCGAGCAAAACGGGCAACATTAGCCATTCTGTCTTGTATTGTTTTCACGGAAAACATATTTCAACTTCACCCTCAAAATAACTAATCCATTCAAACATATTAACAAAAATAAAATTGGCACCTTCAAAATGTAATCTACTAATTAATTAATCCTGAGCTTAATTATTCATCCCCATTGCTTACAGCCTACAATACTAATATCAGTTTTCATGTATCAAAATAACCAAAATCAAACTAAAACGAGTCTTCTTTAATAAGCAAGGCCTAAGATCAAAAACAAATTTCATATCTTCTTAGCAGTTGGCAAAATTGCAGAGTTGAAGCTTTCTGCAACAACAAAAATAATTGTCATTAATGATCTGGACCTTTTAAGCTTTTATAAATAAAACATCTAAAATCACCTATTGCAGCCAACAATGTCAATATCTAAGAATCGAAAGCCACATCAGACACATGTAGTTGCTAATCATCAGATACGTCCACCAGTTCCAGAATTTTTTCAAAAATAGAAATCCTTTGTAGCTCATTATACAGCTTCAACTCTCCACATCTACGCAACAAATCAATTACAATACACCGAACAAGATTGTGAAAAAAAATTCATTTGCAGACATAATTCTACATAACGTGCCAAATCAGAATTCACATTATTTATTTGCATCATAAATCTATTTAGAGGCATAAACTAGGAAACAAAAACAAAGAGAGAAATACCTTGACCTAACATTAAGAACTGTGGTATTTAGTCCCGGCACAGCATCTTTGAGCGAAACGAAGCTTGGAATATGAGAAACTGCTTCGACTTTTGATTGCATCCCGCAAATCTTGAAATATCTATGCCCGAGTTTCTTTGGATTATGATACAGGAAAGCTTTCTTGAAAACATTATAGAACAACATCGCCACATCGTTCAAGTACTTAATAGGTTCATACGAGCCATAAAGCAATCCCTCATAATCATCAATCTTAATGGAGGGCATTTTTGTCCAATTCTTTCCTCTGTATTCACAATCCTTCGTCAGCCAATAATCAATACGATCATCGGAAAATGACTCGGTCAAGCAGAGTTCTCCTCCTAATACTCCCATGCTCAAAATACTGTTTCGATAACACTCTTCAGATAACGTCTGTGGTAAAGCACCAAAACAGTCCTCCTCCATGTCGAAAAACATTACAGAATGTCTCACATGATAATACCAATACAGATTTCCATTCAAATAAGTTGGGAACGATAACTCGTCCGCTGAATACTGAAATTTGCCAAGGTATTTCCACGAATTTGTGCCAAGAACGTGTATTTCAACACCCACGACATAGCCTCTCATGTCATCTTCAAAACGAGGTGTGAACATCCTTATCACTTTCTATTGGTTAGTAACAGGACTAAAGCCAAAATCAGAAGCAATGGCTATGTCAGAATCTCCGACCTTCCTCTTCGCCGGAAGATTAATAAATTCACCAGTAATTTGCAAACTATAAGAGGTTCGTTATTAGATGGATCAGATAAGCAAAGTAAGCCATTGCACGAATTCACAATCTTATACTTATGATCTTTCATACTCAGCTTCAAACCAATGTTGGACTCGCAATCGCTTTCCTCATTATCTATCATTTCAAGGTTGCGCAATGGAAGTCTAAATTTGGTATCGAGTTTGACCCTAACTTTACAGTCGCATCCAAGCTTGCTATCCTGTGAAGTACGATAGCAATCAAGCTTGAGCTCAAAATCATCTTGCTCGGGCTGCACAAGGTAATCCATTCTCGATAGGGCTGTAAAACCCGAGGTTTGAATCAAAGGATAAAACTGAGCTTGATCGAAATGGAGCTTTGCGAATTCAGGATCTGAAACTAGAGCGTTCCAAGTTTGGCACACGCATTTGCATACAAATATCCTCTTTATGGACAGCCTAAGTAAGATGTTTTCAAGAATAATGCTCGGTAGATCCGACTATGAAGGACCTGAATAGTTGACCAGTATATGGCTCGCTTTCCTTCTTTTGTTTCTGCCTCTCTTTGCATTAGAAGGTTGGTCCATGATTATTCCTGAGACAACACGAATAACATTGTCAAAACACTTTACTTAATAGATAATGACATTTTCAGTCCCTATCATATCACCCAATTGTCTTACTCTGTTCATTTCAAAGTTGCAGTTTTGACCATATCTCTTTAAAACCTTAACCCCTGTGGTGCAATTAGGTATATAGTTTCATACAAGAGATGTGCCAGAAGAACAAAAACACCAAACTTAAAATAGTAAAATGTGCAAAATAGATGAAGTAATATCATGAATCAACAAATTAACCAAAAACATCAAACTTAAAATCTCATCGTATACAGTAGTAAACCTAATTTACACTATTCAGTATCGGAATAAATGAATTTGCTAAAGAGATTTTGTTCTTTACTTAACGGACGCTGTTTATAGGTAGTTAGTTTCATTGATTTCTATATTGATGCATAAACAGGGAGAAAATCAGCCCGAATTGTGATATTGGAGAGGCAAATGTTCGATTCTAATAGTCGAAAGGCCATAGAACAGATCTTCATAACAAAGAACAAAACCTAAATTACCAAATTCTCTCCCAAACCTAGTTCTGCTTCAGCCACCAACGATGATCATAAAACAGGTAATATAAAATAAAAATCGAACGAGAGGGAGAGAAAGAAATACCTGAAATGTGTTCGACAGAATGAAACTGAATGGGTGAAATGTGGAGGGAATGCAAGACGGCACACTTTGCTATTTCACACAACACTCTCAAGTCCAAACAAAAATTCCCTCACACCACTATTAGGCTTGTTCATGGGCTCGGGCCGGTTTTGAACTAAAAAGCTCAGCCCAAGCCCATATTTTCAAATTTTGGGTTTTGGTCAGGTTTACGAGATCATTACTAAATCTGTTCCAAGATTTTGAACATTTCATAGGTCTCAGCCCAGTGAACGGGTATAGTTATTAGTAGGTCATTTTATCGATTTATTTCAGCTTGTATGCTTATAAGTGGACCTACCCACCTTAACCCGTTTTGATAAGTCGGGTTTATACACTTAATTTCTTACCAATTCCGGTCCGAGCTCGAGCCCATCAAACCTGAATTTTAAGGGTCGGACTTGGTTTTTGTATTAATAATCGGATTCGGTCCGATGAATAATAATTTTATTTATTATATATTTATATATTAAATTTCAATAATTATTTTTAAATATTAAGGAAAACAACAATTATAAATAAATTTTAAACATTTTTGTATAGAAAATTTAGAAAACTTAGGATCGAGCTTGTGAATAACCTCGTAAGCCGGTCCAAGCTTAGCCCGGGTTCGAAATTCTAAAGTATGGGTCTGACCTTGGTTTGGATTGATATTTTTAATAAAAAGACCAATGAACACTAACCTAGCCTGCCCGCGAATAATTCTACCTATAAGTATCGTCTGATCTAATTTGCTATGTGATGAAACTTACTCTAAATTGCTACAAATTACAATTTGCAACATTTCATATAAGTAGAATTTAAAAATATCTGAAATTAATTTTTACATTTCTTGTACTGAATTATAATTCACATTTTTTATTGAAGTGAAAACTTTAATATTTTTGGTAAAAATAAAAAATAAAAATTTAAGTCTTACTACTCCGCCTAAATTCTAGATGGAGACTTTCAGTCGTCCTTTCACTAACCTTTTTCGATTAAAAAAATCACTAACTTAACTTTTTAAAACTGGTTTAATGTGAAATATGTTAACATTACGTGCCCTTCATGATTAATATATTAAATTTCTTTTCTCAATATCAAATACTAAATGTTTAATATATCCATAACTACAATTATTAATTTTTAAAATAAATTTTAATATGATCTATGATATGAATATAATTAGAGACTGCAATTTCAGTTTAAAATAGATATATTTCAAATTCAAAATCATGTTTTTACTAACTTTTAAAACCATAAACACCTGTTGAGTAATAATATTCAACTTCACACTTCTCGGCAAGCAAATTGTCTTCAAATTCATTCTACCGAAATTACTAATTAACCAATTCAAACTTACTTAACAAAAATAAAATGTAATAAAACTGTTAATTAATCCTAAACTAAATCAAATACCCAAAGCAACTTTGATTACAAATAATCTTCCAAGTCATCAGCACTTCCAGCAATACCTTCAATAACATCATAAAGCTCTAACTCCCTCTTTTTCAAACAAAAAAAAATAGCTCGAGCTTCTCCGGGAAAGTTTGACTTAGCGCGCCTGTAATTCGGAAAATGATTCTCTACATTAAGTTGCACTCGAGTTAATAAATTAAACTTGAATTGTTTAAAAAATTCAGTTTTTAAATATAGTACCTTGAATAAACATTAAGGCTCCGTTTGTTTGTAGGAAAATATTGTGCAAGGGAAAATGTTGTGCAAGGGAAAATATTATGCAGGAAAATGAAATATTTTTCTATGTTTGGCTACATCACTGTAAAATATTTTTTTATGTTTGTTTACAATTCTGAAAAATATTTTCCAACCACAAATTTAAATATACAAAATCCTAATTTAACTTATATATATATATATGTGTGTGTGTGTGTGTGTGTGTATGAAATATAGCATAATAATTATTATATAAAAATTATATTATGTTAAGTATGAATTATGATAAATGTAGATGGAGGAGATGAATTTGGTGGTGACGGTGGAGGTAGTAGTGATGGAGGGGTGGAGGAAGTAGTGGTAATATAGGTAGAGGAAGTGGTGTTGGTGAAGGTAGCGGTGTTTGAGGAAGAAGTGGATGTGCTGGTGGAGAGAGTGGTGGTGGTGGTGGTGGTGGTGGTGGTGGTGGTGGCGGCGGCGGCGAATGAAGGAGGTAGTTGTGATCGTG
>CATIWQ010569470.1:0-29047 GCA_949673415.1 Euphorbia schlechtendalii
TCTTTTAATTTTTATTACAAACTATTACCCAATGGAAAAACAGAATCGTGGGGGATAAAAGAATGAATTGCGGCATCTTCATAAATAAAAAGGAGCACAGTTTCATTTCGTTGAAATTAAAGGGCACAACTCCGATCAGAGCTCTCATCAAAGTAACTCCATAATTGATAGATTTTTTAGGGCAAAAGTTGTTTGATTTATATATTTTTTAATTAACACAGCACAAAAGTAATGGAGAAGAATGCCACAATTCAAGAACACATCTGTTGAAATAACAAATCAAAAACTTTAACAGCTCTCCTGCTTTCACTGGGTTGGATGGAATTATAAATAAAATCCGTTCTATAAATTCGCCGTCAAAGCCTGCAGCAAACGATTTCACATTAAAAATTATTCGTATGCATTCTCGAGCTGTAAAATTTCAAGCTAGAGGTTCAATTTTGAATCTAAATTGAAGAGCTTTCACGCCATAGCTATAATAGATTTTTAGGTTTTGGTTTAGGATTTTTACTTTTTGTATAACAGGGAGGTTAGTGGATGAAGACGGTTCCTTTTATATTTACAGGTGTAATTAAGATGAGTTTTGTGTGTTTTGAGGATTGTACACCGTGTAATTTAAGATGGGTCATTTGATCCAAGGACTAGAATTTGGTGGACAGAAAAAAAGGATGAGCATGTGTATGATAAGCAAAATTACTTGAAGAGTGGAAATCCTTCAGTCTCAGTCTGTTAATTCCTTAAAGAGGGAGAAAATGTTAATCTTTTTGATGACGACGGAAGTTGGAAGGTGATTTTAAAAAAAAATGGAAATTGGAAGGCAAACTGAGAGAGACATGAAACATGAATTGCTAAAGATATCAACACATATCTTCGTATTTGAAGGCAGGAAGTAAAAAAAACAGTTCGAAATTTCATATATTTTCTTTCACTCATAGATATGTAATCTATAGAATTTCAACAACAAAACTAATTTTTTTTTTCATTTTTGATGAACTACTTTCAGTTTTGATCTAAATCTTTATTTTTTATTTTTAATAAACCATTAAATAATTAAATATTATTCTTCAATAGTTTTATCAGATGTTGGGGCTAATTTAAGCGGAGGATGATCACGATGTAATTTGTAATTAGGATACCTTATTTTAAAGTGAATGACAGAACTAACCTGCTAGAGGATTTATTATTACCACTTAAAAAAGTACATAACTGACTTTTAACAAGAAGTTACAATGTATTTCAATACCTTGACTAGTTTCCATACATACATAAATACACACACACACACACACATATATATATATATATATATATATATATATATATATATATATATATATATATATATATATATATATATATATTTGTCACACTTGTTTATATGATAGCATCTAGCCATCCTAATATCATCATCGAATTTCTTATACCATTGATGTGGTGCTTGCTTTAATCAATATAAAGACTTCACCAATTTACAAACTTTCTTTTCCTGAACTAAAGCTACAAAACTCTTGGGTTGTTCCATGTAGATATCTTCTTCAAGATATCCATTAAGAAAAATAGTTTTCACATCCATTTGATGTACTTTAAGATTTCATAGAGTGATAATTGCATGTATCATCCGTATGGATGTTATTCTGGACATTAGAGAATACATATCAAAGTAATCAAAAACTTCATTTTGTCTATAACCTTTTATGACTAAACGTGCCTTATACTTATTAATTGTTCCATAAGCTTTTACCCACATTTAAAAATTTGTTTAGAACTTGTTGACTTTGTTCTCACTAATTCCCACGTATGATTTTGCATTATGGAATCAATTTCACTTCTTATGGTTTGTTTCCATAAAGGATTTTCTATACACATTACAGCCTCTTTGTATGTTTGAGGTTTCGCTTCAACCATATACATTAAGAAATCCAGATCAAATGATTTTTCAATTCTTGTCCTTTTATTTCTTCTATGTTCTACCTCATATTCTATTTCATTCACTTATTGAGAATTTTGATAATCTTTTTTAAATATTAATTGAAGATTGTCATATGTTATTAATGTTTTGTTGATTCACTTGACCATCACATTCAATAAGTTTACAAGACCTTTTGAATCCCAACCCTCCATTTATTTCCTTACATGGAAACACGTTTTCAAAAAATAAAGTGTCATTTGATTCAATCATAGTGTTCTTGTGTATATCGGGGTTTTAGATTCATGCACAAGTAAGTTGACATGTGTTGCTATTATTAGCATAGTCAATGAAAACATAATCCACCATCTTTAGACTTATTTTCATACGTTTAGGTAATGAAGCAATTACCTTTGCAAGACACCCTTAATATTTCAAGTAATTATATGAAGGTTTTTTGCCATTCCATAATTCATAGGATGTTTTGTCATGTTTCATAATGGTATCTTATTTAAAAGATAGTTTACTGATAAAAAAAACATCACTCCATAAGTTTTGTGGTAAATTAGAACTTGTCAAAATTACATTTATCATCTCTTTCAAAGTAAGATTTTAGCGTTCAATTACTCCATTTGATTGAGGAGAGTAAGACCCTATTCTCTTCAACTACAATTCAATTAAGTTCAGCCTTCAGAAGTTGAAGAGAATAGAGCCTAAGGTGGTGTTACTTCATGAATTATTCCATTTTGGAAGCAAAACTCTCCGAATGGTGCAACGTCACCACCACGGTCATTTCTTACATTCTTAATCTTTTTATTAAGTTGGTTTTCTACTTCTTGGTTTATGAAGTACAAATTTCTCTACATCTTCATCTTTACTTTTAAACAATTAAACATAACAATATTTTATGCTATCATCAATAATGGTAATAAAATTTTTACTTCCTCCCCTTGACTGAATGTATTTCAAGTCACAAATATTAGTATGTATCAAAATGAGTAATACTGAATTCTTTCAACGAAAGATCTTACCAATTTTGTCTCAACACAAGTTTTACATTTATGTGTTTTATTGATATGAAATGTGGGTATATGATTCAAGTTAATTAAAGTCATAATGCATCAAAATTAACATATTCAAGTCTAATATGCCATAAATTAGAAGGCTAAACCATAAAAGCAAAATCAACGTTGTTCTTATTCATATAGATAAAATCATGCTTAAAAGAGATACAACTAAATTTGAACAATTCACTAACTTCAGATCCCCTTCCCACATACATTCTTGTCTTAGAAAAAATAAATTTCTAAGTTCAAAAACCATCTTGAAGCCGTGTGAACTCAATAGGCTCCTAGAAATCGGATTCTTCGTTATCTCAGGTACATACAAGGCATTTTGCAATTTTACTTCTTTGTCGAAAGTCATTTTCAGAATCACTATTCCATGTCCTTTAACATTAGAAGTAGCAGATTTACCCATGAAGAGCTTCTCCTCATTCTCAATAAGAGTTAGTGTAATAAAATAATCTTTACCACAATATATATGATATGTAGCACCAGTGTCGATCATATTGACCTCAGAAATTAAAACACATATGTTAATGCCATATTCATCTTTTGTTATTTCTTTCATAATGTTTGTATCATTCATGTTGATCATTTTAGTCAAATTATAATAAAAAGACTCATGGCTAATTTTTTTGCAATTGAAACATTTTTCATTAAACATTTGTTTCTTGGATATGCTTCCGTTTTGTCCAATTTTGAACTTGGGTATAACATGTTACCTGCCCTTTTTCGAGTCTCTAAGGACCTCCACTACGTTGGCTTTCATTACAACTTGATTAGCAATAGAAAATTTTCTATATAAGGAATCCCACTATTCTTTTGCAGTACGTTTAATAGTGTACACCTCATAAAGGTTAGGCACTAAATCATTCAAGATAAGATTTCTACAAAGAAAATTCATATGATTTCAGCCATCCACTGATAATAGAAGAGCAGCATTAACCCCTCCTTCGGGAACGAAAAGAGGGTCTTCTTTCAATCATTAATGGTGTCCCATGCTAGTCAAATAGAAAATTATTTTCTGTTACCAAATTTTGAAATTTGAACACCAAATTTCTTTGGTCTTTTAGGAATTGAAAAATGATAAGATCCTGAAGCAACCCCAAGACCGTTAGGCATCATAATCGTTAAACCCAAAGGTCCATTTCCATTAGGTCCAGAATCAATAGAACCTTATAGTCCATTTTGATTTTTATGTGGAAGGGATAACAATTATTTCACAACTTCATAATTTGAAATAAAAACATATTAAGTTAGTGAAATCTCAAAACAAAATTAAAAAGATAAAGAGAAATACTGGAAAACAATAAACTATTTATATTATGAACAATGTTATGTTCTAAAAATAGCCTTCAAGAAAATCCAATGTAACATGCACCTTCACTTAGAAAAAATAATATAGATGTAATTGTCTTAAGATTGTTCGTAGCGGTATTGAGAAATGAATAATACTATATTTTTCAAAAGATCAAGATTACAAGATTACAATAGAGACGAAACTGAACTTGTTATAATGAATAAATGAAATGACTCTTAACCTTTGATCGAATTGAGATGGTATTACAAAAGCCTGAAACTTAGTTTCCTTAAGACAATTATTCATCCATTACAGGTGAATTTGTCTCCCATGATTCAATCGTAATCGTTAATAGAACTCTAACCGTGTGAAGAGCAAATCACAAAAAACCTAAAGCTTAGTAGCCTTCTAGTAAAAAGGAATGAAAACTTTGAAGGATACTTATAGTTTATGAAAACAAAAAATAAACCTCAAATGCCAATTGGTCTTTGACAATAGAGAGAGAGTAAATAAACTTGTGTAGAGAAAGGCTACAAGAGAAGAAGTATATATAGGATTACTGACATTTACAAGGGTCTAATAGGTTTAATGGACATTAAACTTATTAAGCATAACTTATAAGTGATTAAACCTAGTACTCATGAGAAATAATGTTGTTTAATGGTGTTAAAAACCCATTAAACCTTGATGAAATCCGTTGTGTAACTGAAAAGTTATAGCCGTATCAGCAGTGGTCGCAATCGTGACAAAAAGTTGCACTCATGACTTTTATATATTTAACATTCCGTCTCTCGGAACTAAAATTCATGATTGTGGCAAAACTGGTTGATACCTATGTCGCGATCGCGAAGACAGTTCACGCTCGTGACTTTTACAAAATAGACTAAGTTCAGAACTTTGAACTTCAATTTTTTATTCACCGTTAATCCATTTTAGGCATATAATATATCGTTAGAAAGCTCTTGAAGCGTAAAATAAAATGACGTATTTCTTGTTATTCAAATCAAAGTCTTTGCATTTTATATTAAAACCTAAAGGTGTTAATTCACATCATTATCACTTATGCCATATTTCCCAGTGATAATGTAAAAATTAAAGGTAATGTTTTTTTTCAATTTAGAGGATCGATTTTGATTTAATTAACTTTGGTTCGGGGCATTTGTTTCCTAGGCATAATGAAACAAAGAAAAAAAAGTAAAAATTAATAGTAAATGACTTACTAAGATAATCTAAGAATGAGAATCATCATGCGTACAAATTATGACCCTTGTAATGACTTTGATTATTATATGTATTTTGATGGTGGAATTTTATATTACAAGATGAAAATTGGCTACCGTCTCTATAAGGCCGGGCTGCGAATTTGAGGGTAGAAAATAGGTATGGTCTCAAACATTGGGTTATAAATTATAAGGTTACTATGCGAATCTTTGCTAGTATTTGTTTTATTAAAACTATAACTAATTTATGATTTTCAGTAAAACCTAAACAAAAATCCTGATAGAGTTAGTTCGAAAAAAAATATCATGATGGGGTATTATTTACTATATATTAAAAGAATAACATTTAGAACAAACAATAAATAATATTATAGTCATTTTTTGTAACAAACTATTTTGTTATTGTGTACTAATTTTGAGATTGGAACGTTCATGAACTTAAGCATAAAAATCTCCACTATAAATTTCCTTTGTTTAAACTATGATATAATTCTCATTTTAACTAAACTAAAACTAGTGTTTATCCTGATTGACTTAAACAACATAGGCAGAGGGGGTGGATGTCCTAACTTTGATTATTAGATCGCTGTGAGCCGATGAAGTTTTATCCGCGCGGTCGCCGCGAGGCATAGACCCCGTAAGATGGGATGTGGAGGTTTTTAACGCGAGAAAATAAAGGTTTGAAAGATTCAAGACCTAAAACTCTAGCCTATGTTACAGAGCCGCCACCCGAATCAGCTCTTTCGGAAAATTCTATACAATCTAAATCCCTTAAGCCTAAACCGCACCATAAATAGAAATTCAGGTACGGATGAGTTACGTACTTACATTATATGAGTTATGATTACATACATGTCACCATCATAAGCTCAAATGATGGTGTTGGATTTTGTGAGCATAGACTCGTTGAGACCCAAATGGACCTTCAAGGGACAAAGGTTAAGAGCAAATCCATCATCTACCATGATGCAGGGAATATTCGGCCAAAAATTTGTATCCGAATGAATAAAATCTTATTATGCTTATGGAATTTCGTAGGCAGATCCGACTAATCAAAGCTTATCACACCAGGCTTATCCCTTAGAGGAAAACCTTAGCTTATTGATGCGCACATCTCAATGCTAGAAATAGTTGAAATGACGTCCATTTCAAGAAGTTTTTAACAAGGCCTATGCGGTGCACATTAAATAAAGTAAGTAATTGCCAAATACTGAACTTGGCATGGGTTTTCTTGAGTTGATTAACCAAAGGATCAACTTTTAGGTTTGCTTTATCAAATTGTGATGGTGGAGGAGGATCATCGAAGGTGCGCTTAGTATCCCTTTCATGTTATCTGGTCCTACACGCTATGGCTTTTTAGGCTGATATACCTAACTGCTATGAGTCACCCGGCAGAACACCTTCTTCCAGCACCCTCATCTCAGTAGTAGACTAGAACAGGTAATTAGGGATTGGATGCAACATAGAAATGCCTTGTAGCTCATAACTATCCAAGTCGATCAGGTCAAGTCTCACATCACCCACTTCTTCTCTTATCATGACATTCTTCCTCTTTTCGTACTTCAAAGTGTAGCGATTATATCAATTGGGAAGGGTAGGTCACTTCTTACTACATCCACAAAATCGGCTTCCTCTCCTGAGATTTCGGTAAGAGTAGCAGTTGATTTCACAATTTCATAGCCAATACATCCTCAACCATTGGTTTGAGCATTATGGAGTGAACCCCTAGGTTTGACTACATCAACATTTCAAAGACAAAAATCAAAGGCAGGCCTGTCCCATTGACATTCACTTGATACCCCCTTGTCAAGATCCTACATTTGACTTAGTGAAGCTTTCGAAATCATCCTGCTCTAAACGATGGCAATAGCCTAGGAGCAGGTCATTGATCACAAGATCCACTTCATTCGTGAATCCCAGACTGGTGTAAAGCAATACCTTAAGGGCCATCCATTTACGGTAATATTCGTTGAAGGTCTCATTATACCTTCGTTTGCAATTGCGCAGTTTAAGCATGTCAAATCTTGGCTTCTCATTATAGAAAAATTGCATACAAAATGCTTGAGATAGTGCTTCCCAATTTTCCCTTACATTCATAGGCAAGCTCATGAACCAGTTGGATGCCATTCTGACAAGATAGCACATAAATAAGGTGGTCAGAGCTTGGTTCGAGAGGCCTTGAACTTTCAAGAGATATTCATAGCAGATAATATGAAAAGAAGGAGATCTCACACCATGGTAAAGAGTGATCCCTGTAGTGTTAAATTTCAGTTCAAAGAATCATGGAGGAGAAAGTCTTCTTGCGAAGCTCGCTTCATCTTTTAAAGAATTCATAACAAAATTCAAAGGTAAACCATTCCCTACAATCAAGACTTGTTACTCCTCTTCTCTAGCTCTCTTTTAACAATGGAAAAACACTTTTGGGCTCATTCCAGAATTAATCATCCCTACTATGTTCAAAAACTGAGGTAGGGGACTGGGTACATTTCTTAGCTTAAAGTTGGAGCATGGATCTTCTTCTTCACCACCAACTTCTAGATATTTTTAAGGAGAAGTTCGTAGTTATAGGTGTGATTCCCATGGATGACATAGTAAGTGTAAAAATAGTTCCACTCTTTAGCCTTTGTTGTTGAATAAGGCTTGAGATTATCAGGGAACTTGAGCTCACAAAACTTGGCGAAGAGTTGAGTCAAAGTTAGAACATAAGGCGATATGCCTTAGTGAACATTATTCAAAGTCTAGATAGCTGAAACTTCTACCAAACACACTACCTGGATCCCGATTGCACATTAGATTATTTTGGCTTTGCAGGGGTGGGAGAGGAAGCAAAATTATCATTTGATTTCTTTACCATGCCTTGCATTGGCTCGTACCGAAAATATACTCGAGACCATGAATTTTTTCTATCTTTTCAGCCTTGACATGCACTCCATTATAACTTGAAAACTCATTGGCACCTAACTACAGCTTGTAGAATGGAAGTGCTCCATCTAACAACTTCACCACCAACTCGAAAAGATTGACTATCTTTCAAAAGGATCTTCATGGTCATCTACCACCCATAGTAGTGTTTGAACGTTTCACCCAGCCTTTGCTTTTATACTTCTAAGCTCAAGATGGTGGTTTTCATATGTTATTGAAGTCATATTGCTCAATAAAATCTTCAAACATGCACCCCCAATCACTGGATATTTCATCAGGAAGGTTGTCAAACCATTCATCAGTTGGCACTCCCAATGTTGTGATGAACATCTAAGCTAGGATTTTATCGCTAATTGCCCTTAGTTTAATAGTTCTTGAAATGTGAGCAGGGAACACCTACACCCTTGTACCTTACGAGCTCTGACATTACGAAGTTGTCAGGGAACCAATCTTCATCCCTTATAGGATTAATCAATTGAGGATAGGTAGAGATGGGATAAGCCTGAGATGTGAGAAACTGCTGCCAATAGCTACTTCGGGGGATAACCTTGAGGAATAGGTCCTTCAACCCCTTGGGCTAACACTTCTTGGTTTTGTGCCTCAGGAGTGGTTAGGTGAAAAATAAGAGGCTAAGTATAAGCAGTGCCCCTTGGCGAGACTAGGATTTGAGATGCAGCTTGCGCTTGGTGAAAAGTCTGATATTAATTCCCAAAGGTGATTGGCTCTGTGAAGGAGCTTTGAAAATGAGGTGCCCCTTGGACAGGCAGAGATAAGGACTAGGATGCAAACCCTTGTAAAGAAGGAACATTTACAAGAGGGAATTGCAGCTGAGCTCCCGAGTTAAAATAAGCAAGTGAAGTACTCATGAAGGGACTAATAGTATGAATAGTTAATCCCGAAACCCCTTGCAAAAAATAATTGGATGATGCTAACCAAGATAACCCATACTGGAAGATATTCTGAGTATTCCCATTCAGATGGCTTTGATAGCCCAATCCTTGACCTTGCAGAAGATGATTGAACTACCCTCACCTGACTGTCAATTAATATTGAGCACCTTGATTCAAAATAGGACCAGAATTAGCTTGGAGAGTGGAAGCATGCCCCTGGCTCACTATATGATGTACTCTAACTAACCCTAACTGGAGCTAGGTATCCCCTAAGGATGATGCCAATTACCTGACGGAGGAAGCTTAGACTTAGAAATCCTATCAGAATTCTTTTTCCTCGGGAAATAGATCCCTCATCGAAGCTTGAATAGTGGTATGAAATTGTTACCTTGATAACATTCTAGTCAATGAATCATCTATATCATCATATTTCCTAACTAATGACCCCCTTGATTGGAGTCTACTAAGTGTTACTGGTCACCCTAGTGGCTAAGATCTTCACGAAAGGATTAACCATAACTTCTAGTGGCAAGAATGAATATAACTGGCTGATTGATAAGTGTATAATTACACTTATTATCATTATAATTTTACACATTAAACACTATAGTTTAAGTCATTTTTATACTTTTTATAAAAGATTTCACGTGGTATGTAGTTGTTTTTGGTGCAAATGCAGATACTCAGTAAATCTTGGGAGTAAAATGAACAAAAGTAGAAATCAATGTAAAAAGAGTGAAAAAGGTGTGAAATGATGCATGGAACTTAAAGATTTGGCTCAGGATTAAAGCTGTCAAAGGTCAGTGAAGTTACAAGAAGAATTCTGAAGAAAAACACAATTCACGATCACGACAACCATTTACGATCACAACTTAGTATTCTTCAGAACAAAAAGTTACCAAACAAGTATTCACAATCGCGACTTGGATAGTTTTCTGGCCAAATCTTCTTAACTACCAACCGCCAGATAAAAATGATCAACCGCCATCAACTACCAACGAAAAGACACTTATCAGAAGTCAACCAATCATGAAAAGGTGTCTATCCATTGTAGATAAGATTAAAGTTTCTCAACCAATCACAATGAAGTGATGCAATCTCTTGACAATGGATACAATTCTTCGTATAGATAGACGCAACCCTTCGAACTCTATAAATAGGGCTCCAAACTCAACCATTTTTGTGGAACAAGTGACAATTATGGTAGAGAGAGTGAGAGTTGCATATGTGGTGTATGCATAGATAGAGAGAAAAATCGTTTAGAGTTTGTTTCATTCTAAGTTAGCGAGAAAATGTATAAGTGATTCGAACCTTATTTCGATCACTAGATTTCTTTACATATTCGAGCGATTGTAGTATAAGTGTAATTGCAAATCACTTATCAATAAAAGTTTTCGTTCTTCAATATTCGTTTGTTCTACATTCACAAAGAATAGCATCCTAGCGGAGGTTCTATACGAGTCGAGATCGAATTCAAAGCAGACGTAGGAATTCCGAGAATTGACGACTCCCATTAAAGAATGGATACGGTTTGATCAACTTTAGCTTTCACTTGCATACCTTACAACTTTGCTTTGCTTTCTACTTATACTTTCTATTTCGAAGTTTATGATATGTCTATGTATCATAATGTGTATTTCTTGTTGAGTCTTTTATATTAATCAAGTTATATGCTTTTGAGTTAACTTTAAGAGTAGTTTCGGGGTTAACGAGATTGTGTATAATCACTGGATCTGTGATTATAATGCTGTTTAGTGAGCCAACATTTTTAGAATGGTAACTTGCTAAATGTGGCTATGTGAGAGCGACCCGTACTAAGCATAGTAATATTGTTATCCAGGTTTATATAATCGTCTTAATTCTTTTGCACTAGATTTAGAAAAGTCATTTTATGTGTTGCTCTGCGGTGAATAATTGAATATTTGAATATCTAGAACCGAATTTGTTAAATTAGTCTAGTGAACGTAATAACTCTGTTGATTTTGCATGTTTTCTTTGCTATACTCGTTCATAGGGATAATCTATACTGATTTCTTCTACTCTAATCTATATACACTTATCCACCATCATATCCCATCCTACCCAATAAACAATAAAATAATTTATTTTCTTTTCTTTTGTTCCGTTTCTCTTGTTGACCTTTAGAACTGATTCCTTTCCTATGGGATCAATATCTTTTGAAACTACATCGCGACTGTATACTTGCAGTTATCATCATTTTTCTATTTGATAAGCAGTATTGACAACTCCTATACTTTAAAGCAAAAATTTTGAGAACAAGTCATTAAACTTATCAGTAGAAAAGTGGCGAATAGCAAGGTAACAACGTTCCTTTACAGAACCCATCATAGAATGAAGTGGTTACTCTTTATTGGAGACAGTTTTTCCAATTGCAAAGGTTTGCAAAGAAATTAATACTAAAATTGTTTTGTTCTTAACAAAATGACGTTAATTTTCTTTTTTTTTAGACCAAATGTATCTACACCCCCCTAAAGTTGGCTCAGAAAATCGGATGTCACCCTCAACTTTCAAAAGGACTAATTACCCCCCTTAACTTGGCAAAAAGGACCAGTTACCCCCCTTAACTTGGAAAAAATGCACCAGTTTACCCTCCTCAATGCCACGTGTCAACTTCTGGTTGGAGAGAAAAATAAAGAAATGAGATCTTTGAAAAATCAAACCAACCAAATTCTAACATGTGGCATTGGTTGGAGGGGGGGGGGGAACTGGTGCATTTTTGCCAAGGGGGTAACTAGTCCTTTTTGCAAATTTAAGAGGGTAATTGGTCCTTTTGAAAGTTGAGGTGGCATCCGATTTTCTGAACCAACTTTAGGGGGATGTTGATGAATTAAGCCTAAATTTTTTTCAACTATTTGCTCATATCAGATGCACATGTCACCCAGTTAATGTGTTGATTAGTCAACATGACCAGTAATTTTTTTTTGCCACATGGATCCTCCTTATTCGTCCATACTTTTATGATTAAAAGCCTAAACAATGTTGTTTCCTCCAAAATTTGATCCTACCACGTTTTTATATTTTTGGATTTAATAATAATTTTTAAATTTTAGTAAATATTTTTTTATTTATTATGTGTAAATAAATCTTTAAAATTTATAAAAAAAAGATTTTTAATTTCTAAAAATTTTTCTATTGGTTTGAGAACTTTTCTGAACCTACTAAAAATGATTTGAAAATTTCATATGTTGATAATTCTTTTCTTTCATATTTATATGTTATTGAATATATTTTTGTTAATATATTTAATTTGTTAATTATTTTGGTGATAATTAACTTATTTATATAAGTTTTTGTTAGAATTTCAGTTTTAGGATAATTTTATTTTGAGTATATTGAAGATGACAAATCAATTACCTTAAGGAATTAAGCATATAATCAAGTTTGTGTCATACATATTTAAATACTAAATTATTTTTTAGCACTGCATATTTATTATTGCCGAAATTTATGTGTTTAACACACATTTATTTGCTTGAGTATTATATACTACCTCCGGTGTCGAAATATTGTCGTTTTACAATTTTCATTAAGACCAATAAAACATTAATTACTCTATTGAAATTACTAATTTATCTCTTTGACTTTATCATAAAATTCTCTCTCTTCTTAAATTATTACCTTATACTTTTATTTTTTACTTAATCTCCATCCTAATTAATAAAAGGATAAATTAGGAAAAAGGTGTTGAATGTTGCATTGATTTGTGAGAATGACAAATGAAAGGGAAAATGAAATCTTAGCTAAAACGATAATCTTTCGACACCAAAGGGAGTAATAAATATCCCAAATTTTTGTTTAATTATTTGAATACTTAATTCAAATACGAGTCAAAATATCTACATAAACTATTTTGAGTTAACTTGAAATTGAGATACAAAAATCATATTTCCATTTGTGTGTATGTGTGCACTTTTTTATGTCTTGAAGGAAGTTTTTCAAACTTTGGAGATAGCAAAAAGAAGATATTGGAAGCTGAAAAAGGAACCAGCACAAGGCTCAACACTACTGACTTTGACATGCTACTAACAGATTACCTTAATGCTACTGAACAAGTAAAGTTAATCTGTCCATAACCAATTTCAGCAAAGTCCTCAACAGTTGTTGATTTCTTACCAAATCAAGCTTCATGGTGATAATCAACCTTTAGCGACTTACCAAATCAAGCCTTGGACTCTTAATCAAGTATCAAATGGCTAATAAGAATTAACCACCATTTGAAGACACTTCAAATGAAGCAATTAATGGCTAGAAGACCTTAAAGATCCGAGCCTTATCTCACAACGATCATAAGATGTTTCTAACAGCTTCATAACTGTTAGCTATTTCAAATTGTCTATAAAAGCTTGTCAAGATCAGTTATGAATACACAAAACAAGACAACAAAAGCTTAATTGATAATCTCATTTACTATTAAAGAAAGTGAGCTTAATCTTTTCATACATCTAAGAGAGATTCAGAAACTTTGAGCTAAATACATCATTGTAATCATCTTTAGATTTTCTTAGAAGAAAGAGTGTGTAAACTTGAGTGTTAAAGTTTTCTTTCTTCACAATCTTATCCAATCTTGGGACTGAGAAAGCACTACTTTAATTATAGGTAGTGGGGAACTTGGCTATTGCATTCAAACTTTTAAGAAGGGTACTTTCAAGTGAGGAATAAAATAAGTTGTAAATAGGTTTGGATTTTACCTCTTGAAAAGAATTCTATAGTGGATTAAAGCTTGAGATGAAATCGGTGACTGGAGTAGGCATGGGCTGCTGAACTAGGATAAATCACTTATTTGCTTTCTAACTCTAAGCCTTTTACTTTATATTTGTTATTAATATCTCTATTGACTGCGCTATTAATATTGTCTGTGATATTGTTTCGATATTGATCTGTGAAGATTTCTTTAATACCGTTTGGTTACTTACAATGCTTATTTGATATTGATTATTGTTTTTTGTATGACTAAAGAAGTATGTGTTTAATACTGATAGTCAGATTCGCAATAGTCTATCATAAATTCATTAATACTGATTGTCTGTATTGAGATAAATCTGGTATTGCTTTGATCATTATGTATTGTGATTATCAATATTGACTATGGTATTGATATTGATATTTAGCTTCCGCAAAAGATTTTTTTAATTACCCATAGTTCAATTCACCCCCTCTTGGACTACTTGTCCATAAGAGACTAATAGTTATATATAAACTTTGTTAAGTATATCTAGTAAAATACTCAAATAATCAACTATTAATATAATAATTAACTATTTTATATTTCTCGGATATAAAATGTGACAAAATATGTTGTCAATTTAATGATTTACTTCTGTGATAATTAATTGAATTTATATGTGACATAAACTATATAAATATATTTGGTAATATATTAAGTAATTATTTATTTAATAATTATTATAATTGTGTTGCAGATGGTAAATGATGATGCAAACCACATGACATCTCAAAATATTTTTTTGGTGGATTTAAACAAAATTATTATGTCGTTGTAAAATATGGTTTTTAGAAAGCTAATTGTCAATTTGTTTGATCATCAAATCATGATATAAAGAAAATTCAGGTTCTTAAGTAAATTGATTGGAAATCACCAAGTTTGATCAAAGGAAAGGACGTTAAATCTAATAAGTTGACCTAAAGTTATCAATATGAGCATGATAACCAATGTTTTAATATTTTTTGGATTTATAATACTAAGTGTATAACTAAATTCCAATTAGGCGTGGAGTAATTATACACGTTAAGTACATCATGTGACGATTGATAATATAAGATATTGTCATTTGTTTAGCATTATAAATATGTGTTTGTTTGTTTATTTTTATTTGAATAATATTTCATGGCATGTTTATTATTGAATATATTTTTAGATTAGGTTTCATAATGCTGATTTATTTCATCTTATTTATTTTTTTTCTTTATACTTGTTTATAAACATATAAAAAACATAAAATACTTAAATTATTAATGAAATTTTAGGATTGAAGTGCTCTGTTATCATCTTAAAACGTTTCAATGATAATGCAGAATAAATTTTTCCAATATTTATTATTAAATATTATTAGTTAAGTGAACTAATTCACAAAATTAAGTCCAAAGTGCATTTAAAGATATACCTTATAGTTAAAAGAATTAAATACAAACAATTAAAAACAAATAATTGTACATTGAATTAAAATAATTTTTTTCACCTGGTGAATGATGAGGTATCCGTATCATTTTCGATACTGGGATTAATGCTTACATTTTCTTGGAAACTTTGTATTAAAGTCAATACTAAATAACATGCAGTTGCTTATAATAATCGACTCAAATCCTTTAATACGTGTTTAGTCTCACCATTAATGATTTAAGAATATCAGTAATGGTTTCTGCTACGAATTTATCTATAATAGACTAAGATTCTTAATGGTAATTGTTAGGTTATCTGGAAGTTAAAGTTTGAGTTTGTATTGGAAGAATAGTGAGTCCTTTTATACTTTGGCCAACGTTATGTATAAGTTCAAAGAGAGAAGCACAAACTAAATTAGGCATGACAAGAATCCATTATTTTCACGGGGAGGAAGAATTCAATGACCTGTGTCATTTTTCTTAATTTTATAAATGATTAAATTGTCGAGGTTCATGCAAGAGAGACATGTTTCGTTTTATCACTAAATTAGAGAAATTCTAACTAGTGATTGATTTTTCGCTTCCAATGGAAGCATAAGTGATTAACCTGACTCGTTTTTAAAAATTCTAATTTATTATATATCAAAAATTCGAAAGTTGTTATTTTTAATTCTAACAAGATATTTTTTCTACTAATTTAATTAAGAAAATTTTTAAAAACGTAAATAAATACTAATTTTAACCAAAAAATTAAAAGTTTTTTATAACCTCACAAACACTAATTAAAACAAAACATTTAAAAATTATGAAAATTTTAAAAAAATTTAAGGGATTTTTTTAAAAAAATTGAGACCGATCAAGTCCCGTGACGGGCCGAAAACTGATTTCGGCCAAATCCATGATTGGCCGGAATTTTTTTTCGACCAGTCCGAGCCTTTCGTTTCCGCCGGAAATGAACCTGATTTGTGTCGTTTCTACCGGATTAGAACAAACACCTTCAATTCCAGCTTGAAACAGGTCGGAAAAGAAGGTTTGGTTGGCGATTTTTGCCGACCAATGGTGGGATTGGCCGGAAATTTTTCCCCGCTAGTACCGATAGTTGAGAAAATTGTGAAATATAACCCGGATCGTAGCTTTTCATTTCTCTCGCCGTCCGTTCATGCCCGAAAAAAAATTTTGGTTTAAGTGTGAAACTTTTTTTGTTTGAATGAAGAAAAAAAAGGATAGAATGAACTTATTAGAAAAAAGGGTTGAAAAGCAAAATTGGAGACAATCAGACAAATGATCCATAAGAAGTAAAACGGAACTATGCATATAGAGATGGTAATGAATTCTAGATCCAATCCAAATACATGAAGATTCATCAGATATGGGCCAATTCTGAGCCCAACTAAATAGATATGGACTGAATCTAATATAAAACCCAGATCCATTTAATAAACAAAAAAAACCCTAAAATTAATCAATCTCAGGCTCACTCACTCACTCACTCACTTTCTCTCTCACTGATACAATCCACCATTTTTCTTGGCACCACCATCAACCACCGCACCTCCGACTTCTCCTCTTCTTCCGTCGCCATGAAATTCACCGAGAATTTGCGCATTTAAGGCTTCACTTGAGGTTAGCTCTCTGTTTATAATATCTACGTTTAGGAATTGTTCTTTTATGGTTTTGCTCAGATTCCTACATTAAGAACAAGATGTTCGATTATAGTTTTCGTTGACTAGGTTTGTTCTGTCGAAACTATGATTCTTAATAAAAAAAATATGCTGCTGTTTAATGCTTGGTTTATTTCTAGTGTCGATTTAGCTCTGTTTCATTGAAACAAGAACTGCATTTGAAACGAGAGATGTTGATAATTGATGCCAATTATGAAGATTCATTATCCTTATGGCATTGAAAAGTTTGTTTTTGAGCTTATTTGGTGAATTAATATTTGTTCTGATTCATTATCCTGGACTTGTATATTCATTCTACAATTCTGCCTTTTTCATTTCAGAAAAAAGGGTACTTTCTGATGTTCATTTACACAGTATTACGATATTACTTTGTTTTTGTTGTTTTGAAGTACTTTTAGTATCAATTCGTTGGATCCAACATCTAGCTGGCACCATTGTTCTTTTGAAACTTGGAATGGAATCTGATCCTACTTGATTTTGTTTGTCCTTTTTGTACTGTTAGGTACTGAACACACTTTTACAAACAAATTGTTTTCATTTTCCCTTAATTAGGCCATTTACTATTTAAATACCAGGGAAACCTTATTAATTACAAGACCAATTTAGTTAGCTTATTCTGTAATTACTCCCTTGGGATATCAGTTAATTTTTCCTTACTCTAAGCTGAAAGGAAAATTTGGGCTCCCTGAACTTCAGTTATTTTCAAGATCTCCTAATGTGATGGAATGAACTAAAGAGACATAATCTAAAGTCCAAAACAAAGCTTTATCATTCTTTGTTTTATCCTTTCAATAATATATTAGCTTGGTTATGATATGAATAGCTGTTGTTCCTGTCTCGTTGAGCATGGTTTGTCTCTATTATTTTTTATTTTTGATGAATACAGTAGAACACAACTTTCTAGTTGAAAGCAAAGCAGTGATGATATAGAAATAACAAATATGTTGGCCACCGCCATTTCTTGATTCTTGAATCCGGTTTTACTTTTTTGTGTCCAGTTCATTTGATCATATATTGAGTAGCATTAAGCCATTGACTGGAAATTGAACAAGTGCATCATATCTTCATATATAAAAAAACATATAGCTTAAGTTCTGATAAATGAATTCAGTTTATAGTCGCTCCTTTTAGTTTTGTGGTTCCTAGGCTTTGTTATGTCAAATATTATTGAAGAAAATAGGCATTTTCAATTCGATAAAATGGACTTGCTTATAAAGATAGCCATGGGTGTAATTTGCTAGTGACATATTTCGATGCTCTAAATATTCAAACAGTGATGATTTATGGACTTGTTTATAAAGATAGCCACTGTTGTAATTTGCTAGCTCTAAATTTGATTTGTCTGCTTTATTTCTTCATAGATGCTGAATTATGTATTTGGTCTTTGTGTAATTTCAGATCATGGATGAAAAGTGTTACACAGATGAGGCTAGTGTAAAATAGTCTTAACAATTTATGTGAAATAATTATAAAAATCTGTAAATATTTTATAAATAGGAATGAATTATGAAGTACATAGCACATAAATATTCATATATATGAATGAAGTACATAGATATACTTAATAGTTGGATGGTTGCATTATAAAGATCCATTTTGGATCCAGATCTGTTGGATCTGGGTTTGGATTTTAAGATGGCAGATCCTATGGATCTGGATCTAGAAAACAGATCTGGCCTGGATCTACCCAGATTCAACCCATTGCCATCCCTAGATGAATATAACAATTTAGAAAAAATTTGTGAAAATAATTTACGTAGACTGTAACTTGAATAATAAATATAGTCCAGTTGCCGTAAAAAAATTCAACAAGTATTTCTTAAAAAACACAAAGTACAGGTTCGTTCTTAACTCAGTTGTTTTCCCCTTTCATTTATGGAATGCTACTTCTACTCTCTACCTAAATTTCCTTCATTTTCTTGCAGATTAACTAACGAAAAACTATTTTGATAAATTAGTTGAAAGAAAATGAAGGGAGGAACTGTGCAAATCAATTGGCATGGCACAAAACCTGTCCTAACCCTAGACTTTCACCCAATATCTAGCCTACTTGCCACCGGCGGCGCCGATTTCGACATCAAAGTACTATTGTTTTTTTATTTACTAATATTTCTTTCATTTTGTTACATCCAATTCTTACATTTGAATTTATTCTTCTTATTTTGCTTTTAACTGATTTATTGGTTCCTTTGCGATTTCCTTTTTATTCTTGATTTCAGCTTTGGTTAATAGCTTCAAGTGAAGACCAGAAACTTCCTACGGCGTCGTATCAGAGTAGCTTGTCCTATCATAGTTCTGCTGTGAATTCCCTTCGTTTTTCTCCTGCGGGTAAGGAGAAATAAAGTTTTTTTTATGAGTTTTCATTTCTAATTTGCACGTTTTTCTGTTATTAGATTAACACTGTACGAATTATAACCTTCCGCACTATGTTGTTTGCTTTACTTTTTTATGTTATGCAATTTTATGTGGTTTAATTAGCATGTATTCGTTGACAATTTGATTTGTACTTTGTGAAAATTGATTAGCCACTATATTTGCCGAAAATAAATATTTCGTTCCGCTGTCAGGGTTATTTTCCTAAGAGCTCGTTTGGTTGACGGAATGGAATAGAATAGAAAAAGAATGCATAAACGCAAATATGATACATGAATCCGACATCGGAGCGAATAGCTCTTTTTAGTTTCCATGGGAATCACGGGATAGCTATTCTTTCATTTCGAAGAGGAATAGCTATTCCGTGATTCCCATGGTAACAAGGAAGCAGCGTTATTAAAAGCGCTAGGCACTCTCAAGGCGTTATACTTCCGGAATGCCCGAGGCAGGAGGCGCCGCGAAGGTGCTCGCCTCATCGAAGTGAGGCGCTACATGGTTAAGAAAAAATATATTTGTATAAATAACAGCAAAAATATACTTCGAAAATAAGTAATTTAGAATTAGACAACATTTTAATGTGAAAAACTATTAAGTTAAACTCAAAACAGAATAAAAGTTCTCAAATTAAAATTTAAATTACTAAGCAAAAATTTCAAAAGCTATTACTACTCATTATCATCTGAACTAAGATAAGTATCTCCTTCACCAGTCGAGGCAACCTCTTCTCCCTCGTCTCCATCTATATACTTGTCACTTTCAACTTCATCCTCATACTTAATTTGGATTTTGAACGATATATAATGCAAAAACAATAGAGATTTATGTTGAACGTAACATTATTCTCACATTTGATTCTTAAATAGATAATTAAGATTTATAATTAATGGCATTTCCTATTCTAATTAGGATGCTCATTTATTTTAAAAACCCTACTTTCTCTCATTTCCATGTATAATTTTTATTATTTTAAGTAAAATATGATAAAAAGGTCCTCTTCTACTCTAAATCAATTCTAAACATGAATGTTAGTAATTTATTCTCATGTTCAGCGTTTTCTTTCAATTAAGACCTAATAAAAAGCACCTTCCTTTTTTTCAATTAAATTATTTACTAATTAATTCCAAATTTACTCGCCTCTTCAATGAGGCGCTGAGTCGAGCGCCTCAATACCAGCCCTGAGGCTCTCGCTTAGGCGTCGCCTCTTGATGTCGTGGCGCCTTTAGGTTAGAGAGGCGGTCTAGCTCTGACTCGCCTCACCTCAGCGCTTAGTCGAGCACCTCGGCGCCTTTTAACAACACTGCTTTCACATGATTCAAATTTATAAAAAGGTCCAGACCATCCCCAACACAAGTCTGAAAATTATCTAATATTATAAATAATCAGAACATTGAATTAGAATTCAGCCCGCATGACATACCTGAGACGCGTTCAGCTCTGGAAGCCCAGGTGCACCAAAACGACGGGGAAGTGCATTACGAACATTTTGATTCTCAACTTCATGCCCTAAAAAATGGTGGTATATATACCTGCAAAAAGAGTAACATCATTCAAAAAAATAAATACTTTACAACAACACAGTTAAGCTATATACAATCAAGCTACCACACTAATGTTCATACTGTTTTTCTATTACTAGACTGCCATTCTCATTTCCAACTTGAGCAAATTCAGTTTAAATAAATATAGTTCATGTGTTTTTACCAGTCAAAGCACCTCCAATAACCAAAACAATATAGATAACAAAATCAGTACACGATTAATTTTACTACACAATAGTTCAAAGTTACTCTCCCCATTCTTTTTTACTTGTCACTTTAGGATTTTCACCAAAACATTTAAAAATTTATCGCACTGTTAAAGTGACTAATTTATCCTTTACATCTTTAAACTAAAATTCTCTTCTTCATTACAAACTTATAATTTTATCAATTTATAATCTCTCTCCTAATCAGTACAAGGGTAAATTAGAGAAAAAATGGTGAAAATGCATTGATAATCTAAAGTGACATATAAAAAAGAACAAAATAAAAGGGTAAAGGTGACAAGTAAAAAAATGGAGGGAGTACATGCATAACAGACACATGGAAAGGTTAGCTTCATAGGTACATTTACAACACATTTCAGGAATTACTCTCACTAGCTCCTAGTATTATTTTCACTACATCAAAAAGACCAATCTGACATTCTCATATTTCCACATTAAAGAGGTTCAATTACAAGTGACATGGCTTCGATGAATTTAACATTCAAGCAAAATCTAAAACAATAACCTAAATAACTCAGCCAATAAAAGAAATAGACACTAGCATAATTATTATCATTAAAAAACATAATTTAAAACAGCCGCTGTGCCATAGAACAAATAGAAAACGCAACAACAACAAAACCACCACTGTTATAACAAAAGATGAATGATAAACAATCGTATATATTTGGAGAAGACCTCTAATTGCAGAAGAAGAGTTCTCTTATAGTAAGAATTTATAATTAATCAGAAAAGAATATACATTTCAGTATCGAGTTATAGACATGGCTCTGTAAAATCTTTTTATAAGTTTCTAAGGAACACCTCACTAGCCATTATACTCAGCCAAGCTCCTTGACAATTTAAGGCCTCATCCCCCAGTTTAATCTTTGATTACTCTAGACAAAATATTCGCTAATCCAAAGCATGAAGCCACACATAGTATGGTAATTATTTTATTTAAAAAAGGTAAGTCTAGATATCATACCCACTGACACTAGTTTCATCAACTGCGTAACTTTTCATCGCCCCTTGCATCCGATCAAAGCTTGTACTCTTCCAGACGAAATCAACACTAAAGCCATGGTTTATATCGACAGGAACTCCCTGCACATCAGCAAAATACTGCTACATGAACTTGTTAGTAACAATATGAGATACCTGGAGCATTGATATTTGAATAACTACCTGACTAGCACGAAGTTCAAGTGCTACCTCCTCCTGTGCAGTTAACTTGATCTGCAAATCGAAGGAAAAACAAAGCAAGTGACAGTTGCAAACTTTCAAGTATATAAACAGCAGAGAAAGATAAAAAAAAGGGGTAGCCATGTAACACAAATATTTAGGTACATAGAGAGGACATACCACATGCCCAACTGACTGCCATGCTGGATGTGCAGCATCTCCAGAATATCTCAGCCGTAGCTCATCACCAGGCACAAGACGCAATTCATTGTCCTCCTAGAATGTCAGAATAATCAGTTCAGAAATTACAAATTAATTAATTAAAAGAGCATGTGACTAGCATTTAACAATCAGCAAACAAAGAACAAACAAAAATTTCAAGAAATTTACAACGAATGAAATTAAATCACCTTTGGAAAAACAAAGTATGCAATCCTTTTCTTGTTAAGACCAATATCCCATCGAATAGTCAAATTGTCCTTGCTTTGAGACTCTTTCATCATCTACAAGAATTAAAATAACAAGACAAAACATATTAAACTTTTACAGGATAAGCACAAAATGTTACAACATCAGAGGCTTTTATACAACATTTTAAAGATAAAAGCCGTGGAATGAAGGTACAAAGAGAAGAAAGCTGCAGAAAATAATGCATACTTTGTCATAATCAGCCTCAAGCTTTATCAATGGAGCAAACACATTTTGATACTGCACCAAACAAAAAAATGAACATCACATCAGTTAGTACCCATGAATAAATTCTTATCTCGTCCTACCTCCTAAATTTTGTGATAATCCTTATTTTGACATAATTGAACACGACAAACACCTGATAGGCATCTTCATACTTCAACGATACAGGCTGCGGCTCATCATCAACTCCGGGCTTCTCTAGATCTTCAAGTGTAGCATCAGGATTTGTTTTCCATAGCTCTTCAACTTTATTTATTTGTTGAGCACTTATTTGACGTGCCCTCAGCTGTTCTTGTTCAGAAGGGATCTGCAAAGAACATTGTCACAATATATTTAACATTTTCTAAGAACACTGAATAAATAAAAAGGGGAGCAGGACCAACCTTTACAAGCCACTGTAAAAAGCACCTATCATCAATAAGGGGGCACCACTGACTCAGATCCCAATTCATGTCCTTCAGTGCATTGACATTCAGGCAAGGTTCCCTACAAAGGAGGACAACAACACTTTCTGTCTTGGCTGATATAAATCCAAGAAGAAAAACATTTCGACAACCACAGTTGTAGCATTCAAGTATTGTTTCCCCCAAGGGACTGTCTTTATGAAGGCAGACTTCCTTATGTTTCGCCCGTACCTGCATATTAATTGCAAATTTTGAAAAATTGGCAGCTTCATACAGCCACAGATTATAAAGCTGTATCTGGGTAGTACAATAAAATAATTTAGCCAGGATTCAGAATATGGCAAACTTTGCCACTTCAAAGGTGTAAAGCTAATATATGGACCATAGTAGTCAAGGCGCTGAGGCGCACTCAAGGCGCAAAGCTGCGCCTTGGGCTTTTTGTCCGCCTAGGCGCGCCTTGGGGTGCTCTAGGCGCAAAAATTAGCCTAAAACCCCCAAAGGCGCAGGGGCTCGCCTGAGAGCCTAGGCGCGCCTTTGACTACTATGATATGGACAAGATGGAATAACAAGTGGAACTTAACATATTGGAATGTCAGAAAAAAGTCCCAATGCAATAGCTCATCTGACAAAGGAGAAAAATACACCCAAGGTTGTCTCAAGATCATTTCTATGTAGTTTGCAAGCTTTTTGGACCACACAACCATGCTTGATATTCAAAATCCCCTCGTAAAGGAAAGTACTTATTCAATATTTCAGTCATAGTTTGGCATATTCCAACATGTCCTACAATAATACAAGGACAGCATGCCACAAAAGGAACACAACAACAATGTCGCTGCAATAATTCAGTAATTAGCATAATTCCCAGGAACCAAACTCAGCACTGACAGATCCAGCAAACAAGGAAAAAAATAGAACAGAAGCAACAGAATGGGGCTAAACTTCATAAAATATGAAGCAAATCCATTTCTAGATCGTTCTCTGTTGTGAACACTACTTTCTACTGTATACCTGGAAACCGTTCAATCAACAATATTGCCTGATTGGTCCATTTACGAACGAAACACTCTACCTAAGTTAATTGAAATATATGCGTACTCGTTAAAAAAGAAACACGGAAATACATTGTGAAAAGAAAAAGAAGGGTCACAGCAACACACGCGAATGAGTGGAAAAAACACTAACCAGGTGATTGACAATATGCGAGCCAGAAGTATTCCCTCTAGAGTTACAAAACCACTTCCTGCATGAAGGGACATTACACCTCACTACACATGCAGGGTTCGAAACTCCACAATACCTACAGGCATGCTCCGTAAAATCCCCTTTCCCGAATTCATAGCCATCGTCATCCCCAGCCTCTTCGAAATTCAACCCTCCCATGCCAGCGACTATCCCATCGAACCCCTGAATGTTGCTTCCAACACCGCCACGCGTTGCCTTAGAAGAAACGGGGGAGGCCGCGGGAGAATCCGAATGATGATCGGAAGGAGACGCAGCAGGACGGTAGTCGGAAGTGGTAGGTTCGACGACAGGTGAAGCATTGACCGTGAGGGAATCGGAGGGGGTCGGCCAGGCCACCGGAGAGCGGAATTCGGGATAATCGAAGTCAGTATCACCTTGGGTGTTGAATTCAAGAAAGGTGTAGGCGTCAGTCCCCGAGTCCGGTTGCGACGCCGTTTCAAAGAGATTGTTCTGCTCTGGATCCATCGGGAATTCTCGTTCGTGGCGTAAATTGCAGGTTGTAGAGTAGCGGTGTAGGGCTTTTGGAATGGAATAGCAAAACACAGAGGTTAGGGCAGGTTTAGGGTTTGAGGAGGCAAACGGAATAATTAGAAGGGGCAGAGAGAACGGGGTCGGACAGAGACGTTGACGGTGCTGTAGGACTAAATCATAAAATTATAGTAATAGAGAGCTCGAGAGGTGAAGAACGTGGTGATATAATGCGCGAGCAGTTTCAGAGAAAATTTCATGATACTTGTGTATACAGTGATATTTAACAAGTAGCCTGCGGACTGAGCCGGCTTCAACCAATCGGTCTTGGGTACTCGTTTCCAGGAAAAATCCATCAAAATCATAATTTTAGAAATTGGGTTTGGATTTTAAATAAATACCGAAACCGATTCAAGTCCGGTCTAAACAATAATTTTATTTATTTATTATGTATTTATATATTAAATTTATATTTATTTTAAGATTTTGTAATTTATTCTACTAAACTTATATACTGTATTACAATAAATGTTAATAGATATTAAAAAATTTAAGTAAATAATGCAATTATTTTAAAATTTAAACATATTTTGATTTATTTTATATTTTTATTTAGTTTAATAAAATAATTTATAAAAAATAATATTCATGGACTTGGACCGGGTTTGGGAATAACCTTATAAGCCCGTTCCGAGCCCAAAATTCTAAAGCATCGGCTTGAGTCAATGTTTTAAGTAAAAGCCCGCCAAATCCGGCCCGGCCCACCCGACGAACAGGTCTACTAATAAGTAGACATGTTCGCTCAATGGGTCGGGTTTGGACACTTATTTTTTTAAAAAGCCCGACCTGAGTTTGTGCCATCAAAGCCCGAAGTTTCATGGGTTGGGGTTGAAATTTATATAAATACCCAAGTCCATACCGAGTTTGGCCCAGCGAATAATTTTATTCATTTATCATATTTTTAGACATTAGATTTATAATTATTTTAAGATTTTATATTTTTGTCCTATTAAATTTATATACTTGATTTACAATAAATGTTATCAAATATTAAAGATTTAAGTAAACAATGCAATTGTGTTTAAAATTTAAAAATATTTTGGTTTATTTTATATTTTTTAATTTAGTTTAATAAATAAATTTATAACGAAAAAAATATTCATGAACTTAGGAATGACCTTGTAAGCAAAGTATGGGCTTCGGCTAACGTTATTAGTAAAAAACCCGCCAAGCTAGATACAAACCCACCCGACGAACAGGTCTACTAACAAGATAGAGGTTTATCTCCAAACTTATGATTTATGACTTATAAGTGTTTCATAACTTTCTAAGGGGTTTTGAAAAAATAAGTAAGTGAATCTGTAAACTGATTTTTAAATTAGTTATAAGCAATTAAAAGTATTTCTCGAAACTAAATTCTAAATCATTTATAAATTGTTAAATATTGAAAAGATTAAAAAGTACATACTTTATACACAGGTGTTGTATTTTGAATATAGTACGAGAACAATAATGTTATTTGATTTGTCAAAAAGAAGTTGGTATTTGCAACTTCTTATTTTTCAATTAAAAACAACTTGTTTAAGTTGAAAAAAGTTTTGAAAAATACTGAACTAATAAACTTCTATTTTAAAATTTATTTTTAAAGAGATCTGATTGACTTGAAAGTTTTGAGAAACTCCCCTTAACAAATTGTTGGGTATTACTTGTAATCAAGACACGTGCATAGGCCGTCGGTGCGTGGGGCTCATCCATATTCGTTCTTCGTGGAATGAATTTGAATAAATTAATTATTGAAAATGCGCGACTCGAATTCAAAGTGTCAATAGTAGAATATAAAATAAACTTGATTTTCATATTAAAATCCAAACCTGATTCCAAATATTAATTAATATATTAAAATATATCGATATTGAAAAAAAATTTTGGTTGGAAATATTAACTTTTTTTTGGTAAACTTTAACATTAAAACTTAAAATTTTACCAAGGTACACAATTATTTTAAAATAAGTATTTTTTTATTAATAAATATTTTGAGACCTTTTATAAAAACACTAATTGTTAAACCCGCGAGCCATTCTTAAGATTAGATTATTTTATAGGGAATTACAAGTGAATACCATATTTGAGTAAAATATTTTTCCTTTTACAATAATGGAATAATATTTTTATTTTACTCATTTATTAAGTTTTGATTTTTGCTTTAATTGACTTTTCACGTTCCTCATTAGAAACAACTCTTCTTCTTCTTCTTCATTATCTCTGTTCTTTTTCGATTTTGCTCTCTCTGTCTCTCTTCTTCTTCTTCTTCACGCTCTCTCTCTCTCTTCGAATCACGATTTGCGGCGTTTTCATCTAATTCTGTTTCATCAGTTCGATCACGATTTTTCATCAGATTTTGATTTCATCAAGTTTGTTCTTATTGCGCGAGTTTTGATTTGTTATTTTCTGATTTTTTTTCATCTTATTTCTTTTTTCTTGATTTTGGGTCGTGATTTGAGTTTTCCGATTTGGATCGCGATTGAGTTTTTTTTATTTGGATCACGATTTGAGTTTCAGATTTGGATTTGCGATTGAGTTTCTTGTTTTGGATCGTGATTGAGTTTGTTTTTCGTTTTTCTTCTTTTTTCCAGATTACGTTTTGTGTTTTTTTACCTTGTTTCTCTTTTCTAGCAATTTCAGTTGTGTTTATATCTCTTTCTTCTGCGATTTTGTGTTTGCTGTGGTTTTTTCACTTTTCATTGGAGAATATTTATTATTTCGGTACATTTTATGAAGTTTGAACTCATGATTTCAAGTTTCTCAAATATGACGTTTTTATGGTTTGATTGTTATCTATAAGTTTTTTTGAACGAATGATATTATAGATTTTTCAAATCATTGGATATGAAATATAATAAGATCCATTTCAGATTTCAAATTCAATTCCAGTCGTAGATTAAGTCATATACTTGGTATATGAGTATTATATCTGGTATAATAATCACTATAACAATTCAAAGAATATTCAAATCATTGGAGATAAAGAAAGTATTAAGATCCAAATTCAGATTTCGCATTTGAATATTATATGGTCATTATACTAGGTATAATGGTAATTATACCTGGTATAATAGTCATTATAACATAATATTAAAGAATATGCGATCAATTGGATATGAAGAAGGTATCAATATCAAGTTTCATATTTCACATTAGAATCCAGTTTTTAGATCATGTCATTATACCTGGTTTAATACAAACTAATATTATAAAAAATAATTGAAGATAAAAAAGTAATAAGATCAAGTTTCAAATATCGAATTTGAATAATATTATAGCCATTATACCCGGTATAATGACCATTATACCCGGTATAATAGTCAACATAACAAAGAATATTAGAGAAATATTCAAATCATTTAAGATAATGAAAATTTTTAGATCTAGTTTGAAATTTCATATTTGAACAATGTAATAGACATTGTACCTAGTATAATGTCTGTTATACCTGGTATAATAACTGTTATACCTGGTATAATAACTGTTATACCTGGTATACTAATTGTTATACCCGAAATTGGTAGTTATTCTTATGTTCACTTGTTTTAAAAAATCAAAACTTAAATTCTGTTGAAATAATATAGAATTATTATAGAGATGTTACTAGTAGTTAATTGTATTGATGTCCATAACATACACTCTTTATTATGTAACTTGTATCTTTTCATTTTCTTGTAATATGCCTATAAATATAGACATATTTCATATGTTGAATAAAAGAAAAAAGATTTACATACTTGTTATTTTCTTTCATTCTTTTTATGTTCTAGC
>CATIWQ010569695.1:0-31946 GCA_949673415.1 Euphorbia schlechtendalii
AGTTGCAAACCTTACAAAAAGCTGGCAAATTCTCATAGCCAAGCTCTATCCAAAGTTCCCCACCATGACGTTCAATCCCAACTTGATTCGGTAGAGATGTTGACATATCCACATCCACCAAAACTCTTGCATAATGCCCAAACGCACCCTCTAACGTCGCGTTATCAACACGAAGGAGGACCCCGAAACAACTTGTTATCTCTGATAGAGTTCTCGGATCCCAATACTCCCAAGGGAGGCCTTGAAGGCGAACCCAAATCTATGCGTTCGTGATATTAGTGTTGTAAGGATCGAAGTCCGGAGACCAAGGCTGCAAACGAAAGACCCCTGGTCTGAGATTTACACTCCCTCTGCCCCAGACGTGGTTTTTAGTCTCAATCGATCCCATCATCATATGATAATAGCCTCGTCCGATGGGGATAAGCTTCCAGTCTGAATTGATGCCCCAAATTTTTGAAAGTTCCAGTTTTAGCTCCTCTACCTTTCGGGGATGATTCCCTTTGAAAAGAAGAAGACGGCTAATGAGAGAAAACCTACAACGTTGTACTCTCTGATCATAAAATTCCTGTGTTATACGGACTGATTTAAATCCCCCCTTTTCCGAAATCAATGCTTGCGAAGAAGAGGAATCAAAGATTTGTTGCAGTCTTGTGATCTGCGCATAAGACGTAACTTGCTTTCCCAGCACGTTATTCTCCACATGCTGCTGTGTACATGGTGTAACAGAAGGCTTTTTTGGAGGGGATGCCACCTGCTCATTGAATAAATCTGCGACAAAACTTGCGTTGGAGAAATCCATGATGATTAAAAGAGGAAGACGATGAAAAAGATGGAGGAAGTCTGTTATTTCCGGTAGAAAATCAGGTTGCGGCTAAGGGCGGTAGCAAAACCCTAGCAGAGCCATCAAGAAAGAATTCGCATCCCTTTTCAAAATGATCCAAAGAGAATAATACTACATACATTGGCTGATTTCGTTAAAAAATGCAATCGCCTAATCAACACACCAACTCAACAAATCACAAAAAAAAAAAATGTTTGTAGCTTGTTAAAGATTGTTTGTTAATAAAATTTTAAGAGGGTATTTTGAAGTAGGGAAGGGCAGCATCCCCCATGATGTGTCCATCTTGTGTTAATTCTTCCGGCGTTATGTAAACGGTGGATTACCAAGGGATGTACGTCACCCTCACTTCATTTTTCATGTCCCTAATCTTATTAAAAAAAAATACTTGTTTAACATGTGACGTAGAAGTAAAAGTTTATTTAAAAAATCTATGAAATAATTTCATTAAAGTGAATATGCTATTTATTTGTTAAAAAGATCCATAAAAGATTAATAAAAATTTCATCACAACTTCTTCAATTTTTTGAAAATTCCTCAATTTTTGATTAAATTTCAAACAAAATATGCTCAATTTTTTTTTATAAATGTTGGCATGATTGTAATGTTTTGACATGAATCCTAAAAATTCCATTAACTCAGATTTGATGCTTAATTTTAATTTTTACTAATAACAAATGTTTTTGATATCGCACACTCCTTTATTCCTTACTTTAGTCGTCTATTTTTCTCTATCATTGTCATATTTTCAACAAAAAGAAAATTCATACACTTTTTACAAGTTAAAAGAGAAACATGAGAAAAATCCCCAGAGCATAGTAAAAAACAAGTGATATCCACCATGCTAAACCTAGGATCGTCCAATCGTCACGACCACTATTACCACCAGCCCTTCAGCTTTCACTATCAATCAACCTCTGTGTCTGGCCACAGGATAGTAGCTGAACGGAGACCTCTAAATCGTAGTCAGGATGAATGTTTAAGGAAGGAGAGTATGAGGGTTAACCCTAACCCTAGTAAGGTGTATTTCGAAAACTTTTTGAATAGCTACGATAGCACTACCATGAGGAGAGTGTTTGCGAGAATCAGGGTGATGGGAGTGTGTATGTGGCGAGAAAGAGGAACTGGAAGAACTTGAACTTTGGGTTTCTCACATTGGATAATTCCCTATCGGTGCAAGAAGTCCTCCATAGATTGAATTCAATATCAATCAGGATCGTAAGATTGAGGGCGTTCAAGGCTAGGTTCTCAATACCAGGTCCTATACATGAGGTGAGAGAGCAAGTGGTAGTGAAATCGAAGGCTAAGAAGGTGTTCAAAGATTCTTTTCAAGGAGAACGATCTTATGCAAATGTTGTGTCGAGCGAGCAAAAGCGGAGGGAGAAAGGAATTCCTTTGGCTGCCGAGGGGGTGCGTTCAAGATCAGGGGCAGTAGGGTCTCAGTCAAAGGTGGGGCAAGCGTTGGAGCTTAATTTGAATCTTATCATGGAGGTTGCACCATGGAGATAACGGGCTTGTTTGGTAAGACTTCTTTTGATTTTGAATATCAGGAATATGTATGATTTGTTGTGTAGAAAGGTTTTGATATTGATTTCGCTGCTCTAGTCGGGGGCGAGTATGTAATTTTTAGCTTTGGCTCGGTGGAGGCTATGCAATAATTTATAATGATGAATGGAGAGTAATGAGGCACATTATCTTCGAGGCAGCCACTATTTCAAATGAATTTTCTTCTTCCTAGAGTATTAAATATCCCAATTTGATGGGGATTCTACTGGTTATGTTGTGTGAATCGTTAATAAAGAAGTTAACAACTAGTTTTGGTCAGGTTGTAGCTATCGACTATGATTTTAACCGTCCGAACCATTTGGATTTGATCTCATGCCTTGTTTCGATGCGGGCGGTCACTAGTGGGAGACATTTAAACTAAGTGTTGGTTCTTGGGAGTTTTACGTTGTTGCAGAGCTTCGTCAAGGGGTTGGTTGTAGTCATTGTGATAATATTTCAGTTGAGACCTCTAGCGACTCGAATGCATCGGATAGGATGTCTGAGAGGTTTACTTCGGAGGCAGAATCTTGTGTTGATGTGCAGCTAGTTTCGAGGAATTTTAGGCAGCAAGTTATGGTTGGCAGATTGGCAAGTGGGAATGGGGATCAACAACATGTTTCAGTGGAGGCAGTGGTAGATGGAAATCGGGATAATAGCCTAAGCCGAGTTACCGAGTCGGACAGCATTATAGGGGTTTCAATAACTGCTCCTTCGGGTAGTCACATCGCTTGACAGTCTCATGAGTCCGGGAGTCAATTTGCAACGAGCTCTTCTAGACCAGAAATCTCTAACATGAACAAGGTGATTTTAAGGGTGTGTGATAATGGCCAGAGGTTTAGCGAAGAAGTTCTAACATTCAATGTGGGGAAAGAGCTAGGAATGTTTGATAGACAACATATCGAAGTGATAGTAAAGGCATTGGAGGAACGAAGGGGCTGCTGAGTTTCCTGTGGTAAACCAAGGTTTGATGCTTTTAAATGTCAGTTAATTTCTTATGATGGAATTGCCATAGAGGAGTGGCAAATGGGGCGAAGCAATTTTTTGTACATTCTTTAATTTGGAGATGGAGTTTGGATTTTTAGGGCCTTATCAAAACAAAGGTGATGGATTCATCAGACCAATTAATCCGAAAATATTGGGGACACAATGATTTTGGGGATAGTTTTGTACCTTCTCAGTGATGCTCAGGTGGAATTCTTGTCACTTGGAACTCAATGTTATTACAAGGTACCGTAATTCATTGTGCTATTAGATGGATTCTCGTGCATTTTAATTCGAATCATATGGACTTTTATGCATTGTGTGCGTATGCCCAATCAAATTATAATGATCACAATCAACTTTGGAAGGAATTAAAACCAGTAATCTACGTCTTCGAAATGTGATTATTTGTGGGGGTTTTAATGAGGAGTTAGATAGTTCTGAGCGGTTTGGGGGGGAATCTCTAACTCGATGCTTGCATTTAGAAACTTTGTTAAGGGGTGCGAGTTGTATGACATTCCCCTTAGTGGTAGAGACTACACGTGGTCAAATAGTCAATCTTTCTCTCGGCTTGATCGCTCTATGGTTACATGTGATTTACTTGATTTGTGGCCATCGATGAACTTGTTAACGGTGGATTCAATGCTATCAAACCACTTAACCATTATTTTCTTATCAAATATGATTGAGCCATCAGGTGCGAAGCTGTTTCGATCTCTTAATTGTTGGTGGCATAACTTAGAATTCTTATCTTTCATTTAAGGGAAGTGGGCTAGAATTTGTAGCAAATGGTCATCAAGAGAAGTGGATTTTAAATTGAGGAAATTATGGGACTTCATTAAGTCGTGGCATACTGCGAATTTTGAAAAATTAGAAGCAACAATCAAGTCGTTAGAGGTGAGAGTGGTGACACTTACCTCAAGTTTGGTTAGTAGGCCTATTGAGGGGTCGTCGGGTTCAACCTTGCATCTTGTTAGGGTTGAGTTAGCGACCAAAAGGCAAAGTCTTGAGAAAATTAGACATCAACAATCAAGAGTGACATGAAGGCTTTACAGAGATGTTAATACGAGATTCTTTCATCGGGTAGCATCGGCTAGATCTCGAAGTTATCATATTAGCTAGTTAGAGGTTAATGGGGAAATGGTGAGGGTTCAAAGCGTTATTATTTATTATATTAGGGATTTTTATACGGATTTATTTGCAGCGAGGGTAGTGATACCTTTTTTGCTATGCGAAATGGATTTTCGGGAAGTGGTCGAGGGAGTTAATATGGGGCTGGTTGCACCGTTCGGTGAAGCTGAAGTGTGGGTGGCAGTATATTCATGTAATGACGGGAAAGCACCATGTCTAGAAGGTTTTAATTTTTATTTTTATAAGCAATTTTGGAACAAATTATAGTAATGTGTTATGGAAGTATTCGATAATCTTTACGCTACCAGGAAGTTACCGAGTTCTGTAAAGAAATCTTTCACGGCTCTTGTTCCCAAGGTTCCGGAGTCTTCGCCTCTTGGAAATTATCGACTAATCACTCTTGTACATGGCATTCATAAGATGGTCTCCAAGGTCCTCACTGCTTGAATCAAGCCGTGCCTTCTAGAATTGATCTCGGAAAATCAACTTGCATTTGTGAAAGGTAGAAGCATTCATAAATGTTCATTTATCTCATCGGAGGTAATCCACTCTATTAGATCTTGTAGAAGATCATGTTTGGCTCTAAAACTTAACTTCAAAAGGGCTTATGATAGCATTTCTTGGAAGTTTATTGACATGGTTTTAAGTAGATTGGTAGATGGATTAAATGGTTGTCTAGTTGTAGAGAAAATTTGACAACATCGATTTTGGTGAACATTCATCGAGTGACTCAATTCGGCTACATAGAGGGGTTATGCAAGGGGATCCGATGTCTCCTTTTATTTTGTGTTAGTCGTTGAGGGGTTGAAACAATTATTTGACGCTAGTATTAGAAAGGGTTTGCTATCGGGTTTTCGAATTGATGGGGTTTCTAGCGACATATCTCTTCTCCAATTTGCAGATGATACCTTATGTTTCATTCCGGCTAACAAGTCTCTAATCCCCATTGGCTTAAGGATTCTTCGATGTTTTTAAGCAATTTCGGGATTGAGCATTAATTTTTATAAGAGCTCTCTAATGAGAGTGAATGCGGGTGATGCTCTTGTTAATAGAGTTGGGCAACGATCTCATTGCCGAAGAGTGAAGGGAGACTTTATGTTAGGGACTTCAAGGTAGTGAATTACATCCTTCTTGTAAAGTGGATTCGCAAGCTATGGGTTATTGGAAATGAGAAACTTTAGTTTGACATTTCTATTCAAAGATACGGTATCCAATCGTGGGCAGCCTTGGATACTTTAGTTGTATACCATCTCTCACATATTTGGAAAATAATTTTTGCTTGTTGTGTTTCAAGTGTCGGGATGTGGAACGTGTTCAAATCGAATGTTAAAGTGGTAGTGGGAAATGGAATGGGAAGCTCCTTTTGGCATGATAATTGAACATCAGATGTGCCACTAGCACTTTTGTTTTCGGATATGTATGCTTTGTGCAATCGGAAAGAGTGCTCAGTGGTTGAGGGCTACTTGTTGCTCTTTGGATCATCCCCATTCTCAAGACCCTTTTGGAAGCGTAACTTCAAGATATCGAGTTGTAATTGGTGCTCGCAAATACGGGAATGGATTATGCAAACTAATCAGCGATTTTGGCATAATAATTCAAGTAATTCGGAGGGGCTGCTGTTGCCGAGTCTGCTATCCTCAGGGGATGGCGACAGGCTGGTCTGGTTTGGTGGTGGCTCTCAAGAATTCAAGGTGGTTAAATTCTATTCGTGCTTTTACAAGTCTCGCATCCGGGTTTCAGGAGTTGAGTTCGACATTATTTGGAGGTCTCGGCTCGTACCAAAGATTAAATTCTTGGGGTGGCTTGTTTTTCACCAACGATTACCGACAAAGGCATTTTTATTACAAAGAGGTTGTATTGACAACGCGAAGTGTCCGTTTTGCAAAGAGATTGAAACCATGGAGCATGCTTTATTTCATTGTATGAAAGCTTAGTGTTTGGTGTAATCTTTTCCGATTGCTAGGGGTTGTGGTAACTATCGGAATCGGGATATGATTTTTTGTCATGTTGGCGCTTTCTCTATCGGGTGGGATTGAGCCGTGATTTTGTTACCTCATTGTGGATTTTGTAACATGGAATCTTTGGAGAAGAAGAAATAAGGTGATATTTGAAGACCAACTTAGGGATGAAGACTTACTTTTAGCGAGCTTGTATCATTATCATTTTTTCTTTTCTTGTAATAGGGTTATGCTTCCGTTTAGTATGAATGATATTTTCATTCAACCAAACATTTTACTCGATTGTACATAACCTTTGTTCTCCCCTGGAGAATGTTTTATTTATTAATATAATGAAAAGAGGGATGAGTGTTTCTGTAGGTAAGTGTCTTGCATCAACCTAGTTGGGATGAGCGCTCTGAAATTTTTACTCGTTCTAAACTTTTTCCGATAGAGGGACACAATGTTCCTCTGGAGGTTTTTCAAAAAACAAAAGGAACATGAGATATTTTGGAAGATCAGAGGGCAATAGATTGTTAAGGCCAAGTACATGAGGCTACGCATGTGTTTAGTAGCCTACAAACATTGATTAAAGAAAAAAAATTAATGAGGAGATTGAAACAGAAGAAAAGGAGCAAAAAGTGGAATATGGAAGATAGGCACGTATGGGTATGGGAAGTCTGACTTTGAGATACTCTAGTTAAAGCAAAGCAATGAAGAGCACAACATAAAAAGGTAGATTAACGGACTATCCGGCGCTGTGTATGGACAATTAATCACTAATTAGGAAAACAATCTTCATCATTTAAGATCATGTAATTGATCCCTTGTGCTTTTCTTAATAATAATAAGCGTATTTTTCAAAATAATTTTGTTTGGACATTAATCACAAGTTCATCACTTAGTCAAACTTGAGTTTCCGCGGAGCTACCTACCCCTAGTAAGTTCACTTTTTATGTGTTTTTTTATGAAGTACTTTTTTGTGTTATAAATGTTACATCTAAGCATAAATAAGTTTATTTACCTATTTATGGACATTTCAAGTGTCAGAATAGTTGTGAAAAAATAAATTTTTATCTTCTAAACTTCCCAATTTAAACGACTGTTGTGTTGACATTTCACATGTTCCCTTTACCTTTTCAACTTCGCAAAACTTCATTAATTTTCTCCATAAATGTTATATGTCGATTTCTGCTTTGAGAGATTAAAATCAATAAAATGTTTCAAAAGCTTATAGTAAAAAGTGTAAATTATAAAGCATCAAAATGTGTTAAGCCAAGATCATGTTTGTAAACTTGTAAAGTGGAATGGCCCCGCCATTTGAAACATCATTTTCAGTTTCATGAGAAAAAAGTGGAAGCTTATTCAACTCCGTGAATGAGGGGATCAGTGTTCTTTAAAACATGCAACACCATTATTATTTGCTTTCTTTTCTTTGTCTCTCAACTGTCTCGAGGAGTTAGTTAAGAATAGTTGAGACTGGTTTTGGATTTCTTCAACAAGCTTTCTTTTGTTTTTTATTTATTATCAAATAGTATTAGTTTTAATAGTTTTATCTTTTCATTAAAAAAATTTTTACTACTGTAATACAAATTGAGGGAAATTAAACAAGAATGGTTCAAATTGTGTATCTTTATTCGCGATTGAGGTCGTTAACCGAAACGTATGCAATAATCGATATAGTATCACGGTAATAACAATCGAGTTTCATGATGTTAAAAAATCGAGAATGAAAAAATTTATGTGGCAAAAGTCCAGTAGAGAGAAAGTGTGAGAGAGAAATAAAAATTCTATCAACTGAAATTTGTTCTAGATGTATGAGTTATTAGAAGAAAAACAATAAATATATCTTGTTCGATACTTAAAGAAATAATTTCAATGTTTTAATTTATCTAACTTTCAATTAAGTTTAATTGATCAATCGGATCATATATATTGATCTATCATAGCCGGATAGATTATTTTCCACAAAATAAAATTATGAAAAACAAACAACAACCAGTATCAACTAGTGTATATAACTTAGTTGGAAGACAGTAAAGATGCTGAAGCAAATAAAAATTAGCCTTTCAATTGTCTAATTAATTATGAAGCATATATGAGTATATAGATTTGGCATGAAAAAGTCACACAGATTAATAACTGCTTTGACCATCCATTTTGTTAGGTTTCGGTTTGTTTTTTTAAGATTTGACTTCACTAACTAAGCATCATAGAAAATTTGGGATTTATTAATTCATTAACAAAACAAAAGTAAAATTTAAAAACATATCTAATGGTTTCGTTGTTTAACAAAACAATATTTGTGAATTTTTTTTTAAAAAAGAGATTTGAGATTCTAAAGGTTAGCAAAAGATGGATATTTTACGCATACTGTAAGTGGAACTAATGTGGTAAGGATTATCTTGGAAAATCTTATATTTTGCAACCGTTCAAGGCATAAAACATCCCATTAGATAACGTGACCACCGACTTCCAAACCCAATGAACTATTCTCTAAGAGCGTCGGAGGATCAGCCGACTATCCTTCCAGCGTTTCCGTTGGCGGTGCTGCTAGTTGGACAAGCCCCTAACATAAATGTGACCTCGATCAGAGTTTGACTCAGAGATGTTGGTGTACCCTAGTTCTAAAGACATTGAATCATATGGTGTCACTTTATAAAGCCAATAATTTACTGCATTTATATCTTGTGCTATAATATGAGTATAGTATTTATTGATTTATAATCATAAATGTCTAAAGTCTGTTTAATCGTGGGAATGAATAAAATGAAAGACTTGTATGTTGGATGATCTATAGCAATGTAGTTGCTATGTCACTTGATAATGTAGATCATAAACATAGACGCATGTTGAGAACATGGGGCTGGATAGATTCACATAGCAAAATCACATGGTTGTAGGTCATAGACAAATTACTAAGTAGGTCTCAGCTATCCTCGGACTTGATTTCAACTTATTATTGATATGGAATTAGGTATGTTGTAGCATATTACTAACGAATCCTTAAATATTGACTACTAAGTATGAGTATGCTCGGTATATTTAATTACCACATTAGTATTAGTGTTCAAGTGATGGGATTGTCATTCGATTTAATATTAAAAAATGAATCATCGGCAACTTGATTAAAAAAAGGGATAAGGACGTCCAATAAGTCGTTGATTTATTTTATCATTTTATTCTGTATCAATAAATACGGTGAATTACATAGGAAGTTGATAATCACCATGCCTCCTTTTCATTATATTGATGTCAGCTGCAAAAGACATTGTGAGATAACTACTGGGTTCAATATCTTTAAAAGAAGGTTGTACTTTGTCCCAATTGAGGCTATAATGGTTTGCTAGAATCTGCTTACAATCTATGAGTGAATCCCATTACCAACATATGGACAGACCCAAATGATTGTGCACTTGGAACTACTAATCTGAGATTTCTTGTACATGCAATGCTACATGGTCGAATGAAGAATTTATTATTAATCAATTGACATGTTAAGTCAATGTAATTGAATAGTCATAAAACACCATTAGATAAAATTGATTAATCGTATAATATAATGTGTTGGTTACTTAAAGCAGGAAACTGAACATGCGAAATTGCACAAGGGAATTTCTAAACTTAAAATTAACCCTAAAGGATATCCTAAATATGGCATGATTGATATAATCTAAGTTGAAACGTTCTATAGATGCTTATATGTTTATAAAACTTAATAAAAGAACCTAACATCTAGGATTAAAGCATTAATAGTTGATGCGTGTCTTTCCTTTGGTGTGGTGCTCCCTTAAAACAATTGGACAACACTCTGTTAGTATGAGCCTCCAAACTAGGCTGACCTCTATGATTCATCCACACGGACCCCAACCGACTAAAACCTCACGTAGAGGAAGAACTCGTTAGTTAACAAGCAGTTGCTAGACCGCTTGTAGACCAACCCGAAAATATAACTAAGAAGGCTCGTTCCAAAATAGGAATAAGCTTTCAAATGAATTCTTGTGAAAGTAGAGAAACTCGTGGAGGATCTTACAAAAACTCGTAAAGATAAGAAGTCAAAACTTAGAAGGAAAGGATGAGCTAAAGTAATGAAAGGAGGAGGAGTAGGCCACTATTTAAAGTGGGAGGGGAGCAAAATGCTCCCTCATTTTCCAATGTGGGATGGTGAATATCCCCATCCCAAATGAGTTACCATACTCCGCTTGGGTCAACCCGCGCGTACATCCCACTTCGGTGGGCTATGCATGGCCTTCAAGGGAAGCCCACTTGTCACGCAAGCGAGGCCTTGCTGGACTTCCCGCAAGCCTCGCTTGCGAGCTTACTAGTGGGCCTACACTAAAAGCGAGGCCTTGCAGGAATTCCCACAAGCCTCGCTTACAAGCTTGCAAGTGGGCATGTACTGAAAGCGAGGCTACGCATGCTAGTGGCCCGTGACCATTTTAATGCTCGTAAGGCACCCACACAGGGCCCACCCGTGAACAACCCGTGTTCGGGGTGCCCACTAGTAATGGGAAAAATTCCCTCGTTCCGCCTCGTACAATTTTAATCAACTCCTTTTTAAAATCCTTTAATTATTATTTGGTCCAACTAATTAATAATTCATCCAACGAGTTTGACTTTCCCATATATTCTCGGTATAAACACATTTTATAAGTTCTTTACTTAGTTCGGCAAAGAACCAAAGTGTGTGACCTCATATGATCCCGAAGTATAGAGCCACTAGAGGTTAACCTAAACTTGGCTTCTCATCTAGGAACCTTTAGGCTCAGTGTTCCAGACCAATATAGAACCCAATAACTCAAGATGATTAAATGGGCTTTCTAACAAAGGTGTATGATACTCTGATACTCGGATCATCATGTGCTTGTGACTTGATATGGTTTTATAATAGTAACCAGTACAATACACTCATTCCATTAAGTTAAGTACCATCTAGTTTATTGAGCTCGGATTAAGTGTTAGCTCATGTAATAGCTGTAGCTATCTTGGAATTAAACTTGTTCACTAAGAACACCACTCGCCACAATGTATCAAGAATGATTAGAAACCCGTTCTATCAATCTTATACTCTGATTAGAGGTCTATGAGTGTGTCACTTCAACAAGAGGCCTTAAGGTGCAACTCTCATTTTATCAGTATATCAGGAGCTATGGATCCCATCTTGACTACTCGGCTTACCAACGAGTGATCATCACTATACCCGTAATCACCCGTATCATCCTGATCACCAGGGTATGTATAAGTATGACCCAAAGTACAACAACTCCCCCACAAGGTAACCAATATCTCAGGTTTGAGGATACTTGTACTTCTACTACAATAAAACATGACAGCAACACATGGATATAGTTATTTCTAAGTGTTTTATCATAGAGTACGTAGTCTCCAATTTATTACCAGAATACATTCATGTGTTAACTCAAGGTACCACCTTCAACTCGTGAGATCGTCTGCCTGAATCAAATCCAAGGAGTAAGCCTACACATGCTAGTCTATTTGCTTCATTGATGTCCAGTCTCAATGAAACTATGACTAGGGATATTTAGACCATTAATAGTAACATGTTTGCGTAGTTTTCACACCACATAGCTCCCACTATATCCTTGCACTTTCACACCATGAAATAGTCATGGCATTGTCTTGTCAATGAACATTTACAAAAACATAATAGCATATATATAATAATAGTGAGATACATAATTTAGAAATAATCATTTATAAATAACAAATATGCTTCATTATTGATAACAAATCTAAAAATTTTTTTACATTATAAATTAATAAAGATATATCGCCCTAATTACCTCTAGGGCATACATCATGTCTAACAACCTCCCACTTGTACTAGAGCTAATTGCCCATGTGCTTCATGCCTGATAGGTGAAAAATAATAGTGTTTAATCATGCATTTATGTGCTTAATTATTACATAAAATATCGATTTTATCACATTTTGGTGAATTTTCAAGTTTCAGCCATAATCATGAGACCTTCCCAATAGACTATGCAAAATAAGAAACTATGAAGAAAAGCTAAGGAAAATAAGTGTAGATGATGTCAACCACTTAATTATTCCTAAATGAACAAGCATTAGAGAAATAAGGAATTCTACCTGAATTAGAACTACTTAATTAGTGGATTAATTTGTTTCCTTTGCTAACATGGAAAAGAAGGGAAAGAACCCTAATTGATTATAAAAATCTTAAGAGCTAATGTTTGCATGCCAAAGAGGAGGAAAAAGGAGATTTTTATCTGTTTTTACCAGCTAGCCATTATACTTGGTGGACAAGTTTTAGTTAGATTTTCCTTTTTAATAATAAAATTTGTATTTATCCTTAAGATAATACTAAATAGGAGTTATTTTCTCTTAGTTAGGAGTTTGACATTATTTATGATTGTTTTTAGTTTACTTATTCTGTTTCTACATTCTCTAAAAGTAATATGTGGTTTTTATACCTTGTTTTACCAATTACAAAGGGAGATAGGAAGATCTAAGTTTTAGAATTTCTATTTCTTTATTTTCTCTATTCAAACTCACATTTCATTATTTTCTTTTGATGGACATCTTTTCTCATTTACGAGTGAGTAGTTCTCTTGCAAGCTGTGCCTACCATAAGGCAGGTAGTAAGGTCTTCTCCAATTCTGATTATGTAAACTTTACTTGCATCTTTTGATAGATTTTGTATTCGAATACTTATTTTTTATTGAGTTTCGGCCAGACTCATACATGTTGTAATGATAAGTACCTAAGGGAGATTCATTATATTTAGAATCACAAATACACAAACATATTACAAGAAATCGAGGGGGGATTGTGTATGTTACTAAGGGTTTTGGTTTCGATCAAATGCTTAACTAAACCTAATGTAAGTTTACTGATTTAACAAGTACCTAGGGGAGACTTAAATTAGTATTCTTAGAAACAAAGTGAAGTAGAGGGGTGAGCTTGGGGAAATCTGGTTAAGACACCTTGGATCTTTGTGCTTAATCAAGTTTATTTATGTCTTTTAATGGAGAAGAACTTTGTACTCCTTATAGGTAGGTAACGCTTGTGATTTTTCTCATTGTTTGCAGATAACGTTTAGTTAATTACTTTTACTTTTATCTTTTAATCAAACAACCAAAAATCTCAAAATTATAGAAAACCTTCCGAACTAGTCTATTAGGGAAAACTTGAACTAATTTAGACTGCTCCTTGTGGATACGACACTTGTTCGTACCACTCTACAACTTGATCCTATTACACTTGTTAAGCATACCTTTTGGGCACAACAATGCCATACTCATAAACATGCTGGTCATGCTTAACCTGAGTCAATGGCTTCGTTAGCCCATCCACTAGATTTTGATCCTTAGGGATGTATTATAAACTTATCCTTTCTAGATAATATCTCTTGAATGAGATGGTACTTTCTAAGTACGTGTCCGTTTCTCTGACGAAACCGTGTCCTTTGCCTGAGCAATATCCCCATTGCTATTATAATAGATCACTATCTAATTTACAATATAAGACACCATGCCGGGATTACCAATAAATCCCTTAAGCCAGACAACTTGGTTAACTTCTTCAGAAGTAGCTATATACTCAGATTCAGTGGTTGAATTAGCAATCGTATCTTGTTTAAAACTTTTCCAAACAACTACTCCTCTATTAAACATAAACACATAACCTCACTGAGACTTGTTATCGTCCTTATCATACTGAAAACTCACGTCAGTGTATCCCTTCACAGAGATATCGCTTTCTCCATAAACCAAATACATATCCTTAGTCCTTCGTAAGTACTTGAGGATAGTTTTAACGGTCATCCAATGCTTATCACCTAGGTCAGATTGAAATCTGCTCATGATGCTCAATGCATGTGAGATTTCAGGCCGAGTGCATACCATAGCATACATGATGGATCCTATCATCGAAGCATAGGGTATTCCATTCATGTGTAATCTCCCCTCTTATGTTCTTGAAATCTCATATTTAGAAAGGTTAATCCCGTGAGACATTGGGAGGTAATCATTTCTTGACTGCTCAAGATTAAATCTAGCTAAAACCTTATCTATATATTTACTTTGAGAAAGACCAAGCAGCCTTCTAAATCTATCACGGTAGATCTTTATACCTAGTATAAAAGCTACTTCTTCAAGGTCTTTAATGGAGAACTTCTTTTATAACCATGACTTTACTATTTCTAGAAAAGGAACATTGTTTCCTATTAGCAATATGTCATCGATATATAATACAAGGAAAATGATCGCACTCCCATTAGCACTCTTATATACATAGGGTTCATTAGCGTTTGACAAAAAACCAATTTCTCAAACTTTCTCGTCAAACCTAATATTCCAACTCCTTGATGCTTGCTTAAATCCATAGATGGACCTTTGCAACTTTCATACCTTCGAGCCATCCTGTGATGTAAAGCCTTCGGGTTGTATCATATATACATCCCGATCAAGGTTCCCCTTGAGGAACGCAGTTTTCACATCCATTTGTTAGATTTCATAATCGTTATGAGCAGCGATGGCAAGGAGTATCCTAATAGACTTCAGCATGGCTATTGGTTAAAAGGTTTCATCATAATAACTGCCTTCTTTTATACCGTAGCCTTTTACAACTAGCCTTGCTTTATAGGTAATCACATTACCATCCATGTCGATTTTCTTCTTGAAAACCAATTTGCATCCTATGGGCTTAATCCTACTTGGAGCATCAACCAAGTTCTAGACTTGATTTTTGTATGTGGAGTCCTTCTCTAATGTCATAGGTGTAAACCATTTATCAAACTCTGAACCTTCCATTGCTGCCTTGTAATTCTTGGGCTCATCATCTTCCAAAAGGAAGATGTGCTTATCATTAGTGATAAAATAGCTGTATCTCTCGGGAACGATTGGACCTGACTTGACCTATACAATGTCGATGTTATAATAGGCTATTCCGTGCTTACACTTTCTTGTGTAACAGGTGTAGGAACAATTAGTTGAATTTCTCTTTGATCTTCTTGAGTACCCAGCTCAAGATTGCTCTCATTAGCTTTCGTAAGTATCTATTCCTTCTCGAGGAACTGAGCAAGACCTTGTCAAAGTGGAATACTAGCAAAGGAAAATAAATTATAGCTTCATCATCGAACTTGCGAGTGAGGATTAAAATCCCGTGCTCACACCTGCATCTACTTTGAATTCAGTCTCGACTCGTACAGTACCTCTGCTAGGATGCTATTCTTTGTGAATATCGAACAAATAAATGTTGAAGAATAGAAACGTTTATTGATAAGTGCTTTGCAATTACACTCATACAACAATCGCTCGAATTTGTGGAGAAATCTAGTGATAGAAACAAGAATCGAATCACTTATAAATTTTTCTCTCTAACACTTTGAACTTAGCGAAATCTATATCTTTCACATTTTATCTATGTCATACACATTACAACATCTACACACTGCTATCATTGCACTAAAATAGTTAGATTTAACCGTATTTATAGATTGCGAATGGTTACGTTTATCCAAACGAAGAGTCGTGTCCATTGGTGAAGGGTTGCATCATCTTCAATGTGATTGGATGCAAGAATTTATTCTTATCATCAATGGATAGGCCCCTTTTCATGGCTTTATTGTTCCCAAAAGGGTGTCTTTTTATTTGATAGTTGATGGCGGTTGATCGTTCTTATCCGGCGGTTGGAAGTTGAGAAGAGTTATCAAAAACCGTCACAAGTCGCTAGCGTAACATACATGTCGCGATTGTGAATATTAGTTAGTAACTTTCTATTTGTGAAGAATGACAAGTCGTGATCGTTATAGATAGTCTCGGGCGTGATTTTTTTAATCGCGAACAGGAATCACGATCGTGACATGTGCTTTTCTTCATGGTTCTTCTTTGCAACTTTGCCGATTTTTGACAACTTATATCCTAAACCAATTCCTTGCCTTCCACATCTTTTTGCACCTTTTTCACTCTTTTTGCATAGAATTCCATCTTTGATCATTTTACTCCCAAGATTCACCTAGTTTCTGTACTTGTATAAAAAACAACTACATACCACGTGAAATCTTTTATATGAAGTATAAAATGACTTTAAACCATATCATTTTATGATTGAAAATATCAAGATAATAAGTGTAATTATACACTTATCAAACATGTATGTGCAGTTCTCCATGACATAGCTCCCACTATGTCCTCACACTTTTATTGTATGAAGTAATCATGGACTTTGTCTTATCAATGCGCATATATATTACACATATATATGAGACCAGCGAGATATATAAATATATTAAAAAGCACTGATACATAACAAAGATGACTTAATTATTATTAATAAAAATCCAAAACTGTTTGTACATTATGACTAATTAAGATATATCCCCCTAATTTCCTCTAGGGTATATATCTTAATTGTTATTAATAATAATCCAAACAACTGCCCCTCCGTTTAACATAAACACATATCCTGACTAGGACTTTTAATCGTTCCTGTCAGATTGAAAACTCAGGTATATCCCTTCACAGAGAGATCACCTTCTCCATATACTAAAAACATAAGTTTTAACAGCCATCCAGTGCTTCTCACCTGGGTCAGATTGAAATCTGCTCGTGACACTCAACGCATGTGAGACATTAGGCTGAGTACATACCATAGCATACATGATGGATCCTATTGCTGAGGCATAGGGTATTCCATTCATGCATAGTCTCTCCTCTTGTGTTCTCGGAAGCTCAGATTTAGAAAGGTTAATCCCGTGAGACATTGGGAGATAACCCTTTCTTGACTGCTCAAGGTTAAATCGAGCTAAAACCTTGTCTATGTATATACTTTGTGAAAGACCAAGTAGCCACTTGGATCTAATTTGGTAGATCTTTATACCAAGCATTAAACCTGCTTCTCCAAGGTCTTTCATTGAGAACTTCTTTGACAACCTTGACTTAACTATCTGAAGAAAAGGAACATCATTTCCTATCAGCAATATGTCATCAACATATAACACAAGGAAAATGATCGCAATCCCACTAGCCTTCTTATATATACAGAGCTCAGTAGCGTTTGAAACAAAACCAATTTCTTAGACTATCTTGTCAAACCTAATATTCCAACTTCTTGATGCATGCTTAAGTCCATAAATGGACTTCTGCAACTTGCATACTTTCGAGCCATCCTTGGATATCCTTGGGTTGTGCCATATACACATCCCTATCTAGATTCCCATTAAGGAATGTTTTTTTCACATCCATTTTCCAAATTTCATGGTCGAAATGAGCTGTAATGGCATGGAGTATCCTGATAGACTTTAGCATGACCACCGGTGAAAAGTATTTATCATAATCAGTGCCTTCTTTTTTATTGTAACCTTTTGCAACCAACCTTGCTTTGTAGGTAATTACGTTACTGTCCATGTGACTTTTCTTCTTGAAGACCCACTTGCATCCTATGGGTTTAATTCCACTTTGGAGCATCTATCAAGCTCTATACTTGATTTTCATACATGGAGTCCATCTTTGACCTAGTGGATGTAAACCATTTGTCAGACTCTAAGCCTTCCATTACCTCCTTGTAAGTCCTAGGCTCAATATCTTCCATAAGGAAGAGATGTTTATCATTAGTGATGAGAAACCCGTATTGCTAAAAAATGATTAGAGCCTAACAAGACCTACGCAATGTCAATGTAATAATAGGATGTTCCATGCTTACACTTTCTAGTGTAACAGGTGTAGGAATAATCAGTTTATTATCTATTTAATCTTCTTGAGTGCCTAACTCAAGATTTCTCCCACTAGTTTTCGCAAGTATATGCTCCTTCTCAATGAATTGAGCATTTCTAGAAACAAGGACTTTTTGTTCCTTGGGATTATAAAAGATATACCCCATAGTCTCCTTAGGGTAACCTACAAAGAGACACCTGTCAAACTTAGCACCCAGATTATCTAAACTTGTCCTCTTTACGTAAGCAAGACATTTCCAAACTCTCAAGTGAGAAAGAGTTGGTTTTTTACCATACCACAGTTTATATGGTGTTTGATAAACTGATTTAGAGGGCACTTTGTTTAGAATATAAGCTGCGCTCTCAATTGCATAACCCTAAAAGGATCTGTTGACATCTGCTTGGCTCATCATGGACCGAACCATATCGAGTATGGTTCGATTCCTCCTTTCAGACACTCTATTGTGTTATGGTGTATAAGGAGGTGTCCACTGGGATAAAATACCATTATCCCTTAGATAATCTTGAAACTCTTGGCTTAAGTATTCACTGCATTGATCGGATCGAAGGGTCTTGATACTTTTCCCAAGTTGTTCCTCTACTTTGGTTTTGAACTCTTTAAATTTCTCAAAACTCTTAGACTTGTACCTCATAAGGTACAGATAATTGTATCATGAATAATCATTGATAAAGGTTATGAAGTAGAAGAAACACTCGTGTGTCTTAACACTCACTGGACCACATACATTGGAATGTATTATTTCCAAGGTACTAGTGGCACGCTGACCCTTTCCTTTGAAAGGTTTCTCAGTCATCTTCCCCTTTAAACAAGGTTCGCACGCCCCATAGGATTCCCATTCTATTGGGCCCCAAGTCACCACATTTGTGTAACTTAGTTAAGCGAGTCTCATTTACATGGCCTAGACGACAATGCCATAAGTATGAGGATTTCTCATTATCTAATCTTGATTTCTTAACAATGTTCATATTTAGAATTTTAGTTTTAGTATCTAGAACATAAATGCCATCAACAGATATTCCACAAGCATAAAGAACATTATTACGTTGAATTTGAAAATTATTATTAGAAAATAAAATCTCAAATCCCTTTGTTGCTAAACGTGTAACAGAATTGATATTCTTAGTGATAGCGAGAATATAATAGTAACTGCTCAAAACTAAAACTAGGCCACTAGGCAAACAAAGGCTATATGTCCCTACAGTTGTTGCAACAACCCATGCTCCATTTCCAACTCTTAGGTCCATTTCCCTCTTTGCAAGCCTTTTGCTGTTCTGCAATCCCTGCAAAGAAGTACATATATGAGTACCATAACTAGTATCCAATACCCAAGTAGACTCATAGGGAACTGTAGAGAAACTCTCTAGTATGAACATACCTCCAGATATTCAAGCTGCAGTAATCATCATCCGATGAGATTGTTTCAAGAGAAATATTTTCCCTCTTTAATTCAAATTTCCTCATGAGGTTTCTCTTGAATTTTAAACCTTTTAGTTTCCTCAACTTAAGGTCCTCAGCATTTGATTGCTCTTTGAGTTTATTTCTAAACTCAATATCATAAATCTCGAGCAAGTCCAAAAGTTGGGTTAAGGTAAATTTAGGAGAACACTCCTTGAGCATCTTGAAGGAATCATATTTATTTGGTACTACCCTCAAAGTTAGTTCCCTCAAAGACTGCTCACTGTACTCAACTCTCAACTATCTAAATTTCTCCGAGTTGTCATAAATGTTCATAACCAACTCTACTGCTGTGGTGTCTCCCCGTAATTTACTGTGGAACAGTTCATCTTCTAAACTTTCCACCGATTTGAGATGATGAATCATGGTTGCAAGGTCCAACCCTTTGTACATTCGTGTGTACTACATTAATTTCGTGACAAACTCATAATTTCCCTTATGCTCCTAGTAATCATTCATCTCACATGCAAAAGCATTCTTATCGAGATGTTTGGGACTTGAATCAGTCAAAATGTAATCTAGGTAGTAGTTCTGAAGAACTCCTCTAATAGTCGCAAACTACTCATTGAAGTTATAAACATCATATTTAATGTCAACAAGAGGATGATGTCAATGCTAGTATTTTCGTTAGTGATCATATTCAACCTAGATACAAGATAGAATTTGTTTAGACATTAATATATGTACATGCATTTAATATAAGGTCTTTAATTAAATACATAATTCCTACTATTTTCTCGACATTCAAATAGCCCCTTCTACTTAAATTCGAGAAATTGGGTCCAACAAATTTTCCTTAGTAGGTAGCATCCATAGCCACTCATCATAATCCCCGCTATAGTAGGTCAAGCCATAACAAGACAACCATGGTTGGAAACCATCCATTTGCATCTCATGTAATTACTAATCCATTTTAGTTTTCTTTCTCGAGAATTGCATACCCAATTGTACGACTCCTCAAATATATTTCCAATTTGGCATTAGCTCCAATGATATGGACAACTAACCCATTTTGGTTAAGGCATTAACCCCATCTTGTCTCATGACTAAACACATGTTAAGCGAAAAGCATGTTGTACATTTTCTTACATTCGTTAATAAGGTTTGTATCACAACTTATGACGGGAAAACAATCTATCGCCTTAATATTATTGTAGGGATTTTATTGGTGCCGCTGGTCTCGCCCTAGTCTAGGTCTTATACAATGATTATGATATTAATAATAATTTTGGGCTATTTGGAATTATTAACTCTAAAAGAACATGCTCAAGATTGGTACATCATAATCATTCCATTATGCCAAGACTCCACATAACATGCAAAACAAGCAAGGTCCATATTTAGGTTCTTGCACCTATTTCTAAAAGTTTTAATTTAACAACTTAAACCACGTTTGTAAAACCATATGCGGAATCCAATTCCCATAATAGAAATCAACTAAGTCATAAAAGTCTATTGGATATTCTTGAACCTAATATCGATGGAGATTTCCAAGTAAGAGAGGCCCACTTAAAGTGAATCTTAAAGTGGATGAGCAGCCAAGTCCAATCCTTGCCAAAATAATTACAAGCACTTCGATTCGTTGTATCATGGACAACTATGATTTAAAGATTTCGTTCTTTAATTGAGTGAAGTACGGGGCGACCCTCAATTAAAGCAATTACACGTGTAATGAAACATTGTTAATTTATATGATAATCACCTAGACTAAGTATGAGAAAAACCTTACGTCACGCGCTAGCGGCCCACAAGCTTTTCAGCTTATGAGGTAGCCACACAGCCCCCACTCCGAACATCCCATGTTCGTTTGGAGCCCACTCGCACAGGGAAAAATTCCCTTACTCCACTCCATGCAATTTTCCCTATTTTCTCTTTTATTCCCTTTAATTATTAGTTTAGTCCAACCAATTAATAATTCTTCCAAAGAATTCGACAACAAAAAGTTCTCGGCATAGGCCTAGTCTATAGGTTCTTTACTTAGTCCAGTAAAGATCCAAAGTGTGTGACCCCATAGGATCCCGAAATATATATCTGCTAGAGGATAACCTAAACTTTACTTCCCATCTAGGTACCTTTAGGCTCAGTGTTCCAGACCGATATAGAACCTGATAACTCTAGACAATCAAATGGGTTTTCTAGCAAAGGCTTATAATCCCCCGATACTTGGAACTTCACATACCTGTGACTTGATCAGGTTCTGCAATAGTAACCAATACAATACACTCCCTCTATCAAGTTAAGTACCATCCAGTTTATTGAGATAGGATTAAGTGTTCACTCATGTAACAGCAGTTGTGAGCAGACGACATGGAGTGCGATGGGCTGAGAGCGCGTGAATGAGAGGCGTGGTCTACGAGGGTGTTTTTGTGAAAATAAAATATACCAAATCTTGGACCTGAAAGGTATGAAATAGAAAGTAAAAAACATTTTAGATAAGTCAAAACCCAAATCTGTCATCTCTTAGTGTAGAGTTGCCATTGGATTAGCTCTTCTAGGAATTAAAGTCCTGTGAGGCTTAACGTCAGGGGGACTGCCACTAAGACACAGAGATTCGGGTTCGGCATAAGTTGTTTACTTCTTATTGGATCCCCCGATACTTGGAACTTCACATGCCTATGACTTGATCAGGTTCTGCAATAGTAACCAATACAATACACTCCCTTTATCAAGTTAAGTACCATCCAGTTTATTGAGCTAGGATTAAGTGTTAGCTCATGTAACATTAGTTGTGAGCAGACGACATGGAGTGCGATGGGCCGAGAGCGCGTGAATGAGAGGCGTGGTCCACGGGGATGTTTTTGTGAAAATAAAATACACCAAATCCTGGACCTGAAAGGTATGAAAGAGAAAGTAAAAAACATTTTAATTAGGTCAAAACCCAAATCCGTCATCTCTTAGTGTAGAGTTGCCACTGGATTAGCTCTTCTAGGAATTAAAGTCCTATGAGGCTTAACGTCAGGGGGACTGCCCACTAAGACACAGAGATTCGGGTTCGAGATAAGTTGTTTACTTCTTATTGGATCCCCCGATACTTGGAACTTCACATGCTTGTGACTTGATCAGGTTCTGCAATAGCAACCAATACAATACACTCCCTCTATCAAGTTAAGTACCATCTAGTTTATTGAGCTAGGATTAAGTGTTAGCTCATGTAACAGAAGTTGTGAGCAGACGACACGGAGTGCGATGGGCTGAGAGCGCGTGAATGAGAGGCGTGGTCTACGGGGGTGTTTTTGTGAAAATAAAATATACCAAATCTTGGACCTGAAAGGTATGAAAGAGAAAGTAAAAAACATTTTAGATAGGTCAAAACCCAAATCCGTCATCTCTTAGTGTAGAGTTGCCACTGGATTATCTCTTCTAGGAATTAAAGTCCTGTGAGGCTTAACGTCAGGGGGACTGCCCACTAAAACACAGAGATTCGGGTTCGGGATAAGTTGTTTACTTCTTATTGGATCACATTAAATTAAATCTACATAAAACCATATTTCTTAATTGTGCATATTCGTACTTACATCATTTTTGAGTTTATAATGTATGATTCACACATATTTGGAAAGCGATAAATCATACATAAAACGATAAATAAATGCGGAAAAGTAAAGAATAAGAGAAAAAAACCTCAGGGGATGCAACTGCTCACCTAATCTATTAATTAAATTTCCGTAAAAATATTAATTGTGATACCCGAAGGAAAACAAAATCCTAGGCATACATCTAATCCTAATCCACCTGTATCGACAAAGGTTAGCATAGGGTATAACACAACATGAATATTTACACGTTTGTTCGATTTGATTTTTAGAAGGCCCGTGTGGCCTAATTGAAATGTCGAATGAAAATTCTTATCTTGGAATAAAGCGATTCATTTTGTTTATAGATATTTTGCTCATTTTTATTTAATGAAAGTGCTCTCATGGCAAGAAGTAAGGCTTGTTATCCAAGATTGATTTTAATCCCCTTTGTGGAGGTATTCTAATAGGAATCTTCTTAAATTAAAAGAAATAGGAAAAAAGAAGGAGAAATATTACATTAATATTTACATAACAGAATAAATCAGAATTATTCCTAGGTCGACATTTAGAATAAAATGAAACATAAAAAAATGAGATAAAGCAACTCTAGGAACTCAGATTTTTACTCTTTCGGTGCAAATCCACTTCGACATATCTGTTTGATCCTCGGGAATGTTACTCATTCATTTTTGTTTGATTTGTGTGGAAAATAAATGTTTATTTATCAAAAAAATAATCAGACTCGGACACTAAATTTGTTTTAGGTCTGAGAATATCTAAGGATTTTTGAAGAAAATCGATTTGAAAATTATAAAGTTCCGAATCCAAACGTATTTTTGATCCGAATGTAATTGAAAAATTTTTATAAGAAAATATTTTTTTGTAATTTTTCCAGATCGTTCTTTAGAGAAAATTTTTTTTCTAAAATTATCAAGCCCCAAACACTGAAAAAAATTAGAGAAAAGTGTAATGTTAGTACATTTTATGATGAATGTTTTTATTATTTGATTGAGTTTATGTGAAGTAAAAATTTTTACCCCTTCAATCAAAAATTAAAACATGATGAATAAATGAGTTTAATGAAAATTCGAGGATGTCCCACAGATCGCTCCATTATTTTAGAAGGCTTTTGTGATGTTGCAACGTTGCTTGAATAGGGCCTCAGTAGTCTTGAATTGGCTTTTGGCTTGAGTGAGCCATCATCCTTCCTGATGTTTGTAGGTTCCTCGAGTGGAGGTGGAGTTTCTTATTTACCGGGACGGTGTTGCCCTAGTTTGGTATCGTCTTAACCTGTAAATGATATGATGCGTATGTAATATATGTATGATTTTATGCATGGACAATATTTATCACATTATGTATGTTTGTGTATTTCAGGTATTATGGGCTTCATTCATTGGAGAGCCTTCTCTTGTGTTGGTGCTTGAGTGCCCTAGGATTTGTCTCGTTGGGGATTCCATGGAGTGACGATCATGGGTTCGTAGAATCAAATTCGAGTTCAAAGCTTAGATCTGGTTTGAGGAGGGTCTAGATGAGTCGTTGATCCTGAAATGTGTTGGCGATGCTCACTTTGATAGTTTGGAAGCCTCTTGCCTGATCAGAAGATATTCTAGGGATGACAAATTTGATATTTACTTGGTTCTAATTTTTGCATAAACCGCCCTTACGAGTTTTCAATCTATCGAACCTTATCTTAATTTTGTCCTAGACCACCCTTTCAGGTTTTCAATCCAGCAGACTCATCCTTTTTTCTTTTATTTTTTTTATTTTTTTCATATTTTGGAGGTTTACTTACGACATTCTACCAATGGCATGCAAGTAATCAAAATAAACATATGCATAAAGATTCAGCAAAAATGACAATTCATTGATGAACTTAACAGGCATATAAATGTTTCAAATGATTTGACTCCTGCCATTGATTATCCTTTTTAGGTTTTTTAACCAATGTATTTGTTTTTCTCTCGATGTCGTAAGTTTTACGTGAGCCGCCATTTTCGGGTTTTCAACTCAGCGGACTATTCTTTTTGGATTTTGAAAAGAGGTCCTAATTTTTGCTCAACTAATCAAGTGTTAATTGACAGGCTAATTTATTTTTTATTGGTACTGCTTTTTACCAATTTATTTCTTTTACATATGCGTGATAGTGATTGTGCAAGACTTGGTTGATTTGATTGATAGATTGGTTATCGTCCATGTCTACGACTTCAACTATTTATCTTGTTCAGCATTTCTGATCGATTGGTTGGTGCTCATGCTGCTTCGCAAGCTTGAGATGTATGTGATGATGAGTATTGGTGCTTGATAATCAATGTTTCCTTATGAATTCAATTGTTCTCCAATGATGGATGATATGTCAGGGATCAGATCTGATAGCTTGATTCCATCGAGGGTGAATAATTTATAATGATTTCTCCACAAATGGTAGTGAGTTGTGCGAAGGAGTTGTTGACGATCTAACTTCTTTTTATCTTTTGTATAGTGCCAGTTGTTTGACCCATTTGGGGAGATTCAATTTGCTTCAGTCATTTTGCCTTTTACTTGATTACCCAACAAATGGTGGTGAGCCATGTGGTGGAGTTGTTGGCGTGCTCAATGGTCTAACCCCTTCTTTGTGTTGCCAGTTATTTGAATTCAATTTGCTTTGTTGACATTTTGGTCTTATTCTGGCTTCGATCATTTTAACCTTTGCTTGATTGATTTAATGGATGTTTCGTGCTTCGTTCCATTCTGGTTTCAGTCACTTTGGCCTTTGCTTGATTGATTTAATAGTTAGTGGGCGTTTCATGATTGGAGATCTTTCTGTCGATCTTTCATCTTTATAAGATGAGGCAAATGCTATCACGCGTTGTCTAAGTACTTGTGTTTATCTCTCACTTTCCCTCAAGAGTTAAATCATTTAAATTTATTGTAGAGAATCCATTTATACCCAAATTAATTTCATAACATGACATGTCACATGTGCTAAAGACATTATGTATATGTTTATGAGAATGTGTGATATCAATCCATAGCATATCAAGCAAGTAAACAAAGTTCAATTTATTCAAAAAAATTTGGAAAGCCTCATAGGCAAAGTTGCTACAAGCTAATTTATTACATCATTATCATCTCACAGTCATCTTCTCATTTAGCACCCTTTGCCCATGGATTTAAAGTGCTCCATCCTATCTACCTTTTCAAACACTTCTTGATAGCTTGAAAAGATACCTGACCCAAACTTGCTTTTGTAAGATGGCAGTGCGCCATCCAGAAGCTTAAAATCATCTCTGATAGAGTTAATTGAGTTTGAAGCCTGACCTGTATGGCCATCCAATGCCCATAGTAAGATTTGGAGCTCTTGCCTTGTTCTTGCCTTATAGCCTCTAGATTTTGCATTGTGGTTTCCATTTGAGTGTTGAAACCACAATTCCCCATCATATCCTGGGTAAGACTATTCCAGTCAATAGCTATGTCTAGCGGAAGGTGATTGTACCATTCATTGACTAGGTGGCCCAAGGTGACGACGAAGAGCTTAGCCATCATCCGTTAACTAACCCTTAATGCCCTCATCATTGTTTGGTAATGCGTAAAGTGAGAACGTGGGTCTCCAAAGCCCACATACTTTTCAAACTGCGACTTCATAAAGTTTGGTGGCAAGCTGTCTTCATCCCCGATCATCGCCTGTGTAGGGTATTTGTTCATTAGATGACTGATCATCACTTTTCTACTGATCATATAAAAGTTCTAAATATGAACAGGTGTTATCAGTGCCGCTTATCAAATAGAAAAATGACGATAACTGCAAGTATACAGTTGTGATGTAGTTTTATAAGATATCGATCCCACAGGGAAGGAATTCGATTCTAAATATCAAATAGAGTTACGGGATGAAAGAAAATATAAAGATTTGAAGGTTTTGAATGGTAAACTGATGAATAGACAGATTCATGAACAGATTAGAGAAGATGCAAAGTATATAGATATTCCATAAGAACAAGTACAGTATAGTAAAATATACAAAGTGATCAAAGTTGTTTTAAACACTATATAACTTCCACAAACTTGGTTCTAGATGCCCAAATATCCTATAATTCATCGTAGAGCAACACATGAAATGACTTTCCTAAATCTAGGGTAAATGAATTATGAGACTTATAAGAACCTGGATAACAATAATACTACGCTTAGTACGGGTTGCTCTCACATAGCCATATTTAGCAAGTTACCACTCCAAAAATATTGGCTCACTAAACAGCGTTATAATCACAGATCTAGTGATTATACACAATCTTGTTAACCCTGAAATCACTCTTAAAGTTAACTTTAAAGCATATAACTTGATTAATATAAATGACACAAGACGAAATACTCGTTATGACACATAGACATATCATAAAATTTGAATTAAAAAGTATAAGTAGAAAACAAAGTAAAGTTGTAATAGGTCTCTCATTGGTCTAAATAGTCAATATAGCCATTTTTCCTTCAAACTAGCCGTTAATAGTTTCAGTCATCTGTCGCGTGTTAATCGCGATTTGCAACAGTTATATTCTTCCCGTAATGCGATCGTGAAGGCATGTCTCTATCGTGACTTTCTTCAAGGTAAGAATAGAAGGTTTTTGTTGCATAACATCACGAGCATGAATTTTTGTTATGGTTACGATATTCTTCACAATAGGACCAGAAGGTTTTACTGTATAATTTCACAAGCTCGATCTATAGTCACGGTCGCGACCTTCTTCATTCTTTCTATTTCTTTAATTTTTAGACTTAGTACCTATAAAAATTAAGAAAAACAAACATAATAAATAATACTAAGTATTCACTATTTACATACTTGGATTGATTATGGTGAAGATAGTAATTGAACATCAACGTCTTGTTGTTTAAATTTGTTTTCGAGATAAGGTTTGCATCTTTGGCCATTGGCTCGAAATATTATTCCATTAGCGGCTTTCAATTCCAATGCTCGATTCTCAAATACCTTAATAACTTTGTAAGGTCCCTTCGAACGAGATTTGAGTTTTCTGGGGAACAATCAAAGTCTAGAATTATATAATAGAACTTTATCTCTAATCTTAAACTTCTATTCCCGTAGTTTTGCATCGTGCCTTCTTTTTGTCTTCTCTTTATAGATCTTTGCATTTTCATATGATGACAAACGTAGTTCTTCTAACGCATTTAAATCCAACTTTCTTCTTTCACCAGCTTTGTGTAAATCCATATTCAAATTCTTCAAAGCCCATAAAGCCTTATGCTCTAATTATACTGGTAAATGACAAGCCTTTCTGTAAACCAACTTATAGGATGGCATACCAATAGGTGTCTTAAAAGCTGTTCTGTAAGCCCATAATGCATCATTTAACTTAGTAGACCAATCCTTTCTAGAATTCTAAATGGTCTTTTCAAGAATCCGCTTAATATCTCGATTAGAAATTTCTACTTGACCACTAGTCTGAGTGTTATATGGGGTAGCAACCTTATGATGTACTCCATATTTATGCATTAAGCTTTTAAAAGTCTTATTGATGAAATGTGAACCTCCATCGCTAATTATGGTCCTAGGAACTCCAAATCTACTAAATAATTGCTTAAGAAATTTAGCAACTACTCTAACATCATTCTTACCATATGCGCTAGCTTCAACCCATTATGAAACATAATCAACTACAACCAGAATGTAATTATTACCTTTATAGTTAGGAAATGGTCCCATGAAATCTATACCCAAACATCAAAAAGCTCCACTTCTAGGATGTTTTTCAGTGGCATCTCATCTCTTCGACTTATGTTTCTTGTTCTTTGACAATTACCACAATTCTGAATAAAATCTCTAGCATCCTTGAACAATGTTGGCCAATAAAACCCACTCTCTAAAACTTTAGCATTGGTTTTTGCTGGTCGTTAATGTCCTCCATATATGCTATCATGGCAATGACTTAAAATTGAAGAAAAGTTAGTATTACCTATACATCGAAGAATAATACTGTCGGCACATACCTTAAACAAATAAGGGTCATCCCACATAAATGATCAAATATCCTTAAGAAATTTCTTCTTACCATTAGAATCTAAATCAGAGGGTAAAGTATGCATACCATGGACTAACAGTATGTCTAATAGACATAAGATTTTCATCTGGAAAAAGTTCATTAATATCACTAGTTTCACCTATAGGTCCCATATCATCTTCTAAACGAGATAAGTGATCAGCTACAGTATTCTCACTTCCCTTATTGTCCCTTAAATCTAAGTCAAACTCTTGCAAAAGAAGGATCCACCTAATTAATCTAGGTTTGGCATCTTTTTTATCAAATGAATATCTCAAAGCAGCATGATCTGTATAAGCTATTACTTTAAATCCAATCAAATATGATCTAAATTTGTCACATGCATATACGACTGCTAACATCTCTTTTTCAGTGATTGTGTAATTGCATTGTGCAGAAGACAAAGTGTGACTTGCATAATAAATTGCTTGAAAATTCTTTTTATACCTTTGACCTAATACACAACCAACAGTAACATCACTAGCATCACACATCAATTCAAATGGCAGAGACCAATTTGATTTCACAATTATGGGTGCCGAAACTAATGCTCTCTTTAAGGTGTTGAAGGCTTTTAAACAGTCATCAGAGAAATCGAACTTCACATCTTTAACTAATAAATTAGTTAAAGGTTTAGCTATAACCAAAAAATCCTTGATAAACCTTTTGTAAAATCCAGCATGGCCTAAAAATGATCTTACTCCCTTAACATTTATGGGAGGAGGTAATTTCTCAATTAGCTCGGTTTTCGCTATAACTACATGAATTCCCTTCTAATCTATCTTATGACCTAAAACTATACCTTCATTAACCATAAAGTGACATTTTCCCCAATTCAATACCAAATTAGTTTCCTCACATCTAGCAAGTATTTTATCCAAAGTTTCTAGACATTTCTCAAAAGAATCTCCATATGCAGAGAAATCATCAATGAAAACCTCCAAAATATCCTCCATATACTTACTAAAAATAGCTGAAACACACCTTTGAAAAGTAGTTGGAGCATTACACAACCCAAAAGGCATTCTTCTATAAGCAAATGTACCAAATGGACATGTAAAAGTGGTTTTGTCTTAGTCATCTAGCTTAATATGAATTTGAAAATATCCAGAGAATCCATCAAGAAAATAGTAAAATGCATGACCTAATATCCTTTCTAACATTTGATCTATAAATGGTAAAGGGAAATTGTCTTTCCTAGTGGCAGCATTTAATAATCTGTAGGCTATGCAAACTCTCCATCTAGTTGTTGTCCTAGTAGGAACTAAATTACCCTTTTCATTCTGAACTATAGTAATACCTCCCTTTCATAACACATTAGACGGGACTGACCCATTCACTCTCTGAAATTGGATAAATAATTCCCACATCCAGTAACTTAATAATCTCCCTCTTAACAACTTCCTTCATGTGTGGATTTAATCTTCTTAGCCTTTCTATCCTAGGTTTACTATCATTTTCCAAATTAATAGAATGCATCACTATATTAGGGCTAATCCCTCTTATATCAGAAATTTGCCAACCAATACTCCTTATCCTACCCCTTATTGTCTCCAATAATGCTTCTTCTTGCAAATTAGATAAATTACTAGAAATGATAATGGGTAAGGTATCGTTGCTTCCTAAAAATGCATACTTCAAATGACTAGGCAATTGCTTCAACACTACTAAGGGTGGTTTATCAATAGAAGGTGGTATAGGATCATCTTCTCTAACTAATTTTTCGGTTTCAGAGGAATATTCTAAATTTTCAAGGGATTCAGATGTTGACTCTTCATGAGACGTAACATGATAAATTTCATCTACGCATGTGTCAATTAAGTTATCAATCATGTAATCACCACAAAAATTATCCCAATGTATGTTAGTAAACATTTTAGACACAAAATGCAATAACAAATAGATATATAAATAAAATAAAATAAAATATAAAAACGTACCGTAGTCTTTAAATTTTTTATGTTCAGAACGCACTTGCCTTCCCCACAACGGTGCCAAAAACTTGTTCGCCACTTTTCTACTGATAATAAAAAAGTTCTAAATATGAACAAGTGTTGTTAGTACCGCTTATCAAATAGAAAAATGATGATAACTGCAAGTATACAGTTGCGATGTAAAAGATATCGATCCCACGTAGAAGGAATTCGGTTCTAAACATCAAATAGAGTTACTAGATGAAAGAAAATATAATGATTTGAAGGTTTTGAATGGTAAAGTGATGAATAGACAGATGCATGAACAGATTAGAGAAGATGCAAAGTATATAGATATTCCCTAAGAACAAGTACAGTAGAGTAAAATATGCAAAATAATCGAAGTTGCTTCAAACACTACATAACTTCCACAAACTCGGTTCTAAATGCCCAAATATCCTATAATTCATCGTAGAGCAACACATGAAATGACTTTCCTAAATCTAGGGTAAATGAATTATGACACTTATAAGAACCTGGATAACAATAATACTAAGCTTAGTACGGGTCGCTCTCACATAGCCATATTTAGCAAGTTACCACTCCAAAAATGTTGGCTCACTAAACAATGTTATAATCATAGATCCAGTGACTATACACAATCTTGTTAACCCCGAAATCACTCTTAAAGTCAACTTTAAAGCATATAACTTGATTAATATAAATGATGCAAGACGAAATACTTGTTATGACACATAGACATATCATAAACTTTTGAATTAAAATTTATAAGTAGAAAATAAAGTAAAGTTGTAAGGTATTCAAGTGAAGCTAAAGTTGATCAAACCATATCCACTCTTTTAATAGGAGTCGTCAATTCCC
>CATIWQ010569756.1:0-75469 GCA_949673415.1 Euphorbia schlechtendalii
AGATTTACCTAGTATCTGCATTTGCACCAAAAATAACTACATACCACGTGAAATCTTTTATATGAAGTATAAAAATGACTTAAACTATAGTGTTTAGTGTGTAAAATTATATTGATAATAAGTGTAATTATACACTTATCAAGTTTCGTTTTTCTTCAAAATGAATTTTCCGTTTGAAGTTGAATCATGAAATATGTTTTTGTGAGTTTTTTAGTTTGCTCACCGTTCAGTGTTTTGAGTATAACTTGATCTATATTGATTGGATTTCTATGATCTAGTGGCATTGAAAAGTTGAGACATATGGCTATATATTTTAAGAATTAACTTTTTCGATTTGAAGATGTTTTAATAGAGAAAAATGTAGGGAAAGTCAGGTCACAAAATCTGGAAATTTCTGAAAACATGAATGCTAATTTTAATGTGTTTTATTGAATTTATTATGTAAAAATAAAGGATTTATGTTCCTTAATTACTGAATTTAGGTTTATTTATGTTTGATGATTTTTACTGGAATTTATAAGATTTTAATTTGATTATTGCCCTTAGTAAACAAATAGAAAATGGGTACAGGTAGATTGGCACCAATAAAGGGGGGGGGGGTATAGTACTGTATAAACAATTGGAGCTTTATCTCCGGGGCTTAGTGCTGATACTGCGATTATTGATTTCAGGAGCTTCAGCTTCGGGCTTTGTGCCATTAGTATTAGCTTCGGCTTCGGGCCTTGTACCATTATTAGGAGCTTCGATTTCGGGCTTTGTACAGTTATTAGGAGCTCCAGCTTTGGACTTAATGCCAACCCCCGTATCTAATACTAATAACGATGCTTAGTTGATTTCGGGAAATTATTGTTTATGATTATATGTAAAATATTGAAGATGAGTTTTATATGTTTAAATATGTATATTGAAATTTTGAAATGTGTTTTCATGATTTTATTTAATCATAAATAAATGGTATTTTGTGTTTTAAATTCTATGAATTCGGAATTAGTGTACACCACTAAGAAAATTGCTTAGCGTGTAGTTGTTTTCTATACACAAATTCAGAAGCTCTGTAGATAGTGTGGATCAAAGTGGTATAAGTGGATCAACTTAAAGAGTAAAAGGGAAAAGACCTAAGGTGGATTATTATTATTTTCATATAACATTTTGGTTTGTAAAATAATGGCATGTACTAGTTAGTATGAGGAGTGAGAAATGCATTTTTATAATATTTGGAGTTTTTGTATATGAATATTGAAAGTAAATTTGTTTAAATATTAATGTAGGGTCATATAAATATGAACATTCTATCCAAACTGGCTAAAAAGTAATTACTTGTAGGGTTACCCAACATCAGCTTTGAGAAGGATAAACTTTTCTCATTTGCTAAGTAGGTAAGCAAGTTAAGAAATCATTTAGGTCAATTAATCACGTAGTAACTAAGTGACCATTGGAGCTCCTCCACCTGGATCTTTTTAGCCCAATTCAGCCCATGAGCTTGGGTGGAAAGAGATTTTTGTTGGTGGTTGTGGATGACTTCACAAGATTCACTAGGGTAGTTGTAAGTAGATGACGTTCGACCCGCACGGTCGCTATGAGGTGCCAGCCCCCTTGAATGAGAATGAGTCGTGGGGTTTTTGAAAAAAGAGAAGATTTGTTAAGTAGTGTTGCTCGAAAATGATTTTCAAGCTCAAAAGACTTGAGACCTAAATCTCTAACCTATGTTACAGAGTCACCACCCAGATCAGCACTTCCAGGAAAATTTAGGACAACTTAGATCTGTTTGCCTAATTGATACCATATAATAGAGATCCAGGTTCGGATGAGTTACTTACTTTATCATCATTTGAGTTAAATTACACTTATGTAAGAAACCGTATTTATAATATTCGAACTAAACTAGTTATTTTCGATTTATATTTTAGTTTATCGCACATGCATAAAGCGGTAAGTAAATTGCGAAAAGTAGACACATAGGAAATTTAAATACGCCTAATCTACGGGGGGATTAATTACATCATTGGGATGAGAGTTTATAAATCGCCTAAATACATCAAAATCTAAGGGACACAATCAACTAAAATACATCGATATCTAACAAATTTTAAATTTGAGTTCCTAATTAAAAGCGATACCCAAAGGAAATTAAACCCTAACATTCATCTATCATAAACTACCCACATCCATAAAGGTTAGCACAAATACGACACATCACACGTAGTTACAAATATGTTCGTTTTGATCTTTCATGAGACCCGAGCAGTCTAATTTAAAACATCAAGAGATTTGAAATTTCTTTCATGTAAAGGGTTCATTTTATACGCATAAGTTATTTAACCATTTTATTAATGAAAATACCACATGTGAATATTTGTTGGGTTGATTATCTGGGAACTTTGATTCCCTTTGTCGGGGTTTCCTAATACACTTCACAACAATATTGAAGGAAATAAATCTAAGATCAAATACATTATTAAAATGGCATTGTTGAACTTGCTTTGAAAGGGAAACGGTTAAAGTTTGTAAAATAGGATCCCAGTAAAGGGGAGCTAACTTCAACTATTTAAACACCTTTCGGACTGATTCCGGGTTTGTAAAATCTTCAAACATATATATTATGTTTCTTATAAACTCAAATTTTTTGTCTGAATGGTCAACACTAACCCTCCTGAACATAAAATGAAATTTGAAAACTTTCCGAACATTCTGCTTGTGTTTTGCTTGGAAAGCAATGCCGGTAAGGGCATTGCTGATGTCGCTAACGACATCAATAATGTCGTTAACAAAATTACAATGCCGTTAACAGCATTACAGAAATAGAAACACAATTTTTCTATTTTTCATATTTTTACATTTACACATCTCAAGCATATATACATGATACAAACAAGTGAGATACGACTCTAGGAACTCAGAGGCTTACCCCGTAGCTGTGAATCCACCTCACTAGGTCCATGAAAATCCATAGAAAGTACTCCTTATTTCTTGGTTTCGGGTTGGGGTTTTGTCAAAAAATGAAGAGTAAAGGCTACTCTTTTAAGGGAAATGAAAGTCCTAGAATGTAAGTCTTGACAAGATGAAGAAGGAGGTAATAATCCTTCTTCTATCAAGTATAGACTTCGAAAAAAGCATAAAACTCGAAAATCGATTGAAAATGAACTAAATGAACAAGATCCCCAAATGAGTGAATATACTTATTAAGAACACTTGTTCAAAGTTCTATTGAGTTAGTACTTAGTAGAAATGATCTAAAAAAGTCTAAATCTCCAAGTTTGCCTAAACTCTTTCACCACTCAACTTAGTTTTAGTGAAGACTAAACCTCAAACTTACTTAAATAACTCCCAAATATCCCAAGTTCATGCCCTATTCATGAACTTACACTCTCTAATTCTGGAACTACAAGTTGCTATGAGTTAAAGGACCCTAACTTTGTTACCAAAATGTTCAAGAACACCAAGAACACTTCAAATTCAAACTTGACTTTGAGCTCTCTCTCTTGCTGCTACTTTGTATGAAAATGAGCTCCCCTATCTCTAGAACTCAGCTTCTACTTAAAGAGCTCACTTCAATCCAAAGTTAACTTAGTTTATACTTAAGCCATGCTTTACTTTTTCACTTTTTTAGCTTTTGTCAATCCAAATGCACATGTTGGATGGAAAACATCCTAGGTAAGGTGTGGGGGTGGTGTTGCAAGAAAAAATCCGAGCATGTGGGTAAAGATTGCCTTTTGGCTGAAAATTGTAGAAAGTGCAATTTTGGTTCTGCTACAGATTCGATGTCGTTAACAACATGAAGAATGTTGTTGATGACATCAACCATGTCATTAACGACATGGCATTTCTAGGTTGGGCTTTTTCTTTTAACATGGGCTTTAAGGAAGGGGAAGGCCCAAAGAAATAAAGCAAATGATTTCCAGATGATTTCATAACCCTACAAAATGTAGAAAGCTAACAAGTAAAAAACTTATAGCTTCATCATCAAACTTGCAAGTCTGGAGCGAAATCCCATTCTCACAAGCTACCCCTCATGGGATAACTACTGATATGAGATCAGTATGGTCTCATGATTGAAAGAGTATTGGGGTTTAGATATAATACCTGCCCGGTCATGGTTGGCACTCCTTGAGATGATGGCTAGAAGCTTTCACCCTGGTGTGGCGCTTGTCAGGGAATAGTCTCTTTATGACCCTTGCGAATTGCTTGTTTGGCAACGGTTGCCCCTTGTGGGTTAACCTTTAGCTTTTTGATATCATTGGAACCATTGGGGAGAGAACGCTAGCCATTTGCCTCTGTTCTTCTGGTTGAGAGTTCAATGTGCATAATGTAAAAAGTCCATTGATGATGTGGACCGTAGAGAATCTGCTGACTGTAAAAAGCTGGGAAAAGGTATGAATTGTAGAAAGTTCACTAACTGTAGAAAGTCAAGAAAGAGGTGAATTGTGGAAAGATCGTTTGACTATGAAAAGTTAGGAAGGAGGTGAACTGTAGAAAGTTCACTGATTGTAAAAAGTCAAGAAAGGGTGAATTGTAGAAAATTCACTAACTGTAGCGAATTGTAGAAAGTTCATTAACTGTAGAAAGTTAGGAATGAGTCTGACTATGGAAAGTTCATTTTATTGTGAAAAGTCAGGAAAGAGGCGAATTGTAGAAAGTTCGTTGAATCTAAAAAGTCAGGAAAGGGCGAATTGTAGAAAGTTCGTTGATTGTAAAAAGTTAGAGGATGTGTGAATTGTAGAAAGCTCATTCGATTGTAAAAAGTCGAATAAATTGCAAACAATAGAAAGTTCATTGATTGTGAAAAGTCAGAAAAAATGTGAGCTGTAGAAAGTTCACCGACTGTTAAAAGTAAAAAAATGTGTGAATTATGGAAAGTTTGTTTGACTGTAAAAGTCAGAAAATTTGCGAAAAGTAGAAGGTTCGTTGATTGTAAAAATTTAGATAAGGCGCGAACTGTAGAAAGTTCTTTCGACTGTAAAAAGATGGAAAAAATGCAAACTATAGAAAGTTCGTTGGTTATAATGAGTCGGGAAAATATGTGAACTGTAGAAAGTTCGTTTGATTGTAAAAAGTTGGAAAGGTTGATGTAAATGCAAGTCATGGATGCATGTTTTAATTCCTTGATTGAAATTGCTAAAAGTAAAAATTGTTTCCCATTCAATCAAGAATTAAAATATTAATGCGTGTTAATTTCCTCGGGCCACGCAATCGAGTTTTAAAAATATTTCATGAGGTTCTGAAGGTTAGTCGAATTCTTTTGTTTACTTTTTATGTAGTTAAAATAGATTATAAATGAATTTTAAGGGGTTAAAATGAGTTTGGGCCAACTTTTGCCTTTGTTTTTGCAGAAGCCAACTTCTTCCCCATATTCCCCTTTTCCTCTTCTCTCAAAATCTCCAATTTTTTCTCGTTAATCTCTCGAAGATGTTGTGCAAGATTAAATCTCGCAATCCAAAGGTGGTGGTCTCGTCTTCTCTTCATGCTCATCCCACCATCCCAAACTTCAAACGGTGCTCCGTAAAGGAAGCTTATTGTTTCGAGAGAACGAACAATTTTGTCAACGTTTTCTATCAATTCCCCCCATCAACACTCTATGCCCTAGACTTGGGGAGCATGCTTTAGTGGTCCAGGTAACCCGAAAACTTCCTTAAATCTTGAATTTTCCTAATTTTTTATTTGAGCCCTAGGTTTTTATTTTTATGAAAATGCAAGCTTTATGAAAAATTGATGCATGATTAGGCTTAGTATAGAACCCAAGTTAATAGTACCTCACATTACTTTAATGTTTTGGAAATAGCAAACTGACTAGGATAATGAAATTAATTAAGTATTAAGTATACTCTTGATTAATGAAGCAGACTAAAGTTTGTTTAAGGAAAAACAACTCAATTTTGCTGAGTAATTAAATAAGTTACGGCTCAATGTAGGAAAAGCTGAGTCAGTGCTGAATACTACATAGTTTAGAAGAATATCTACTTAGCTGTGCTGAGTTAACTTTCATTTAAAAGCTGATTTCTTTGACACTTAGAGAAATAAATGACACATATGCAACTAACGATTTCTGTGAGAGGCGGAATATTCTTTAATTACTTTTCAGGTTAAAAGGCGTTGAAATTAAAGAAGATTTCCAATGGTCCTCACAAGATAAAAGGTGTCAGTACGGAATGTCAAGAATCCCTCACTAAAGTCTAAGACAAAAGGAATTTCTGACATGCATCGTTTCTCAATGTCTCTGCGTGACTCTACCCATGTCAGCAATGTCAACCAATCTAACGATTCCACGTTGCATTCTCGCGCACCTCTCTCAAATTGAATTGCTTGAAGATAATCGAGATTTTTTCAACGGAATTTTACCATGCCTCAACGTTCAAATTTCTATCTCTAAACGTTCTAGAATCTGTCTCCAACGGGAAGATTTCAAAAGATATGAAGAGAAGAGAAATTGAAGATCAGTGACCTCGAAAAGTTTGCAATGGCTACTTCGTAAAGCTTTAAGTATAAATAAAAGATTGAAGTAGAAGTTCAAACTTGGTGAATCACCTTGAACTTCTTTAAGAGCTGAAACTCTGTGCAATTACTCACAATTTCAAGAAATTTTAAACTCAAGCAATCAACAAACAATAAATTTCAAATCTGGTTGTAATAGAGAGAAATACTTAGATTTAACATTGTAAGGATTTAATATTTTATAAGTAGAATTCAGTTCGCAATTTTTTATTCAAATCTGAGTGTCAGTTTGGGAAGGGTACCCAAACTGAGTTGAGTGGTAGTTAAAAAGCAAGGTACTTTCTATAAAACTATGTCTACCCACGGTAAAGGCTACTCCTCCTAAGTAAGGAATGAACAATAGTGGATTAAAGCTCGGAAAAGGTATTTGGGGACCGGAGGTAGGCTCGGGGCCGAACCAAGATGAAATTCAAGTGTTGAAGTTCTAAACTTTTGCTTTTAGCTTTTACCGCGTTAAGCTCATTCATCATCTTTTCTCTATTACATATTTTTGCTTGAAAAACCAATCCGAGCTGAGTTGAGTACTCAGTAAGAGATTGTAGATAAACCTTGCCAGCGAAGCTGAGTAGTTTATCAAGTTTTTATATGAACTTAGCACGCATATTCAGCACACATATAAAAACTTAACTTGGTTAAATAACTTTTATAAATCTAAAAAGTAACCATGATTCACATTCACCCTCCTTTGCGGTTGTTTACAAGCGTCTATGGACCAACACTTAGTTTATTGATTATAAATAGTTTAAGATGATTTAGAACCCGATGTGGGGGATTTTTTTGTGAAAATTTAGATTTTTAATGGATAAAATCGCGGGCAAGATTGTTTCTGCCTTTATAAATGCAATGTCGTTAACGACATTGCTCCATGCCATTAATGGTATAACCCATGCTATTAACGACATGGCTTATGCAGAGGCAAAAACAGTTCTGCCTCAACAAACGCACATTTTAAAGATACCCGATGTTTTTAACATGTGTGAGATGGATTTTTTTTATTGAAAATGGACGTGTTCATGATGCAAAAAGGATACGAATTTAGGTATTTCTTCGATAGGAATATCCATTGATTTTGCAGCTAACTTTTGCCTTTGTTTTTGTAGCCACAGACCTATATAAACTTTGCTAGTATAGGGACTATCGGGAGGTGGTGGAATCACATGACTAAGGACTTAGAGCTCCAAGATGCTATTATAGCCACTGGCTTTAGTGAGCTTGCATGGATTATGCCAGTGCACATACCTCATTTTTCACACTACGCTTGCACCGCCTTGGTCGAGCAGTGGTCAGATATGACTCACACCTTTCACCTATCGGTGGGGGAGCTGACTATCACCCCATTGGATTTGGTAGCCATGACCATCCTATTTTGGCATGGAGGGGCCATTCAATTCGACGTATTCATGGACTGATTCTCTACCTCGCTCCGGGAGATCAACCTGGTGCAGGAGCTATTTGGTGTGACGCCCCGAGCGGGCAAGCTCTCTCATTAGGAGATTTACCACTCCTGGTTCTCAATGGACATTATGCCTATTGGTTCATGATCCTCATGCGTCCGATCCTTCATTATTTCACTACTCACGATCTTGTTCTTCCCGGTGGCATCGAGCAAGATCAACTATGGGTTAATATCCACCGTTGAGGACCTAGCGGCGGTCCTAGTGCAGAATTGGCCTTAGGCCATTTTAGGCTAGCTGTACTACGGCCTAGATTATGTGGTGAGGGCCCATGACAAGGCCTTCAAGCTGAGTCACGTTCTACTCTAAGTAACTGATTTAGATCTTTTGTCTTTAGTTGTTTTCGCAATTTTTGCTACTCCATTTTAACTTTTACTTCCTTTTACAGGTCTTGGACTTTGAGCACTATATCCTCCCTCACCCAATCTTCAAGATCGATCCGGTCATTGGAGAGCCTTTCCTGGCCATCTGGTGTCTGCGGATTGGCGGTCTCCGAAAGTGACAGATCAAATACCGGAAGTGCCTTCACCTTTTGGTGATCAAGCAAGTTTCCAGTCATTTCACTAAGCACCCTTATTATTTATTTATTTTGATAATCCTGTTGTAAATATGAATTCTCTTCTCATCACAGTTTACCTTGGACCCGTAGACTGCCGTGCCGAATCGGGAGGTGATGGTGAACACGAGGATAACCGTTGATGATCATCGGTTGGTGCTGGAGTGCCCCTTTTCCCTTGAGTGGCATCTTGGGGAAAGGGTCAGGGACTTGCAATCCTCTATAATAAATGAGTGGCCTATTCCTCCTTATACTCCCACTAGTATCTTCTGGCCAAACTTGATGATCACTTCGGTAGAGGATCGAGCCACCTTTTTGGATGGGGATGGCATGATAGCTCCTTCCTTTGGTGGGGCCTATCATGTGCACATGTAGCTACTCCTACCCCCTTGCCCACGCATTTCACCCGATGAGATGGAAGATTGGTATGCTAGAAGGCAATGGACATGGCGGTTATGAACCTCTCAAATGATGAGGATGAGGAGGTCCACTTTGGCGGAGGCGGAGATGATGATGGTCCGGGGGACAGTCTGGGCCATAGAGGAGATGCAGGTAGCGGGGGCTATGGTGGTGTTAGTGTTGGCAGTGGGGGCCATGACGGAGGAGGCGCTAGCCGTGGGGGCCATGGAGGTGGAGCTAGTAGCGAGGGCTACGGTGGCGGTGGTGTGGGATCTTCTAGGGTATGAATCCTTTGCTCTGGCTTATTTGAGCTGTATTGTGTTTATTGAGTACTTCCTTTCTTGAATAAGGTTGGCGCGGGCCCGAGCACATCAAGCCGATTCGTAGGAGCGGGCTTATCATATTCCAGGGTTCGTGGAGGGTCACCTCACCACCCATCTGGATTCCGTATTCTCATTGACAGAGAGGGTGGGGGAGTGATAGGTGCATATGCTACCCCTGAGTCTGCATACCCTATCCTTTGCTCCTCAAGACACCACCCATGTGAGTCTTTTCTCTTTATTTCCTTTGAAGCTTGATTTCAAGTTTTACCGACTCTTGTCTTGACTTTTTTTTCATCATGGCAGGTTCCCCGAGCTGATGCTGAGACACTTGCTCACCACTACTTGTCAGCTCATGACATGATCATCACGTAGAACGAGGAGACCGAGGTAATCCTGCTTAATTTTTGTAAAATGTGCACTATTTATGTATGCATGTTGGGTTTGTGAGATGATGTATATGCTTATTTGTCATATGTTGACATATTTTTTATTATTTATGCTATGATACATGCTCTCCAATGCAGGCATTGATTTCTTTGGAACACCAGAACTACTTGAGGTCCCAAGATCGCATGAGGACTTAGGATCTGAGGAATGAGGATCTGGAGTGGCAGCTGGCTCAGACTCAGAGATTTGCGCGCTCGATGATGTTTGGTGGGAGCTGATCTAGGATGCAGTAGGGGACTTCCTCTTGCTCTAGCATGCACTGAGGCAGATCGGGTAGCCAGGATGTGGAGGCGGAAGTCGCATCGATGGGATTGAGGATGATGATGATTCTTCTTCCATTTAGATTTTCTTTATTTGATTTCTCGATTTATGTAGGGATAAGTTTACAGTGGTTTCGGCATTATTGATGCCTTTTGCATAATCATTTTTTGCTTTTCACATATTTTTATCGAATTTGATTAAGTTAGTTGAATTCTTTGTTCAAACTATATGGCAATGTTTGATTTTTCTTGATATGATGATTTTTGTGATTTCGATGCTTAGAAAATAGACCCTGGTAAATTCCTCAGTCCAAAATGAACCCGTAAACTAAAATTTTATCGAGACGGCACCTCCGATCAACTACTATAACTATCATATCGTTAACTAAAACAGATATAGGTAAACTACCAAAAAAGCCATATCGTTACGACATTGCTATATCGTTAACGATATATAGCCATATCATTAACAATATCACCAAGTCGTTAACAACATTGCATCCGGATTCCAGATTTTGCTTTCTTTTCTGCTTTTCTTCAAATGGTAACCCACAACCAATAACTCCGATCTTTCCTGCGCACACTGAAGAACCAAGACTGTAAGAAACTTGAGAATTTCAGCGTATGGGGGCTCCAATATCTCACGTTCTGCCCTGTGAATATGGTTTTAGTTAGGGCTACAATTTCATTTTGGGATCTGACCGCTCACATCTTTCGATTTGTTTTGCCAAGAGTTGTTCCCAATGATCAAGGAGTATCAGGCCATCCTCAGGATTCCATATCCCCGTGCTTATCCCTTAGCATCCCCTCCTACCGATTTGGTGCCGAAGCTACCCTCCAAGGTCTGTGGAATTTGGATTCCATGGAACCCTTTCACCATCTCTTGGAGGGTTTCGATTCGATGTTGTGTTGGAGTGGTGTGTCAGCACTCTTAGGGCTCACACTGCCTAGCCTTACATGGTGGCTCTGCTCTTGATGTCAGAGTTTATTTGCGAGGTTAGACCTGTTGCCCCATTCTAGCTGCTATCTATCCTTGATCTCCTTTCTTGAGGAAATTCTCCATTCGCACTAGTGTTGGCGGAGAGCCTCATTAGCATGGATGCCACTATCTCTCACCCTGATCTAGTTGATGTCCACTTCACACTTCTCGAGGTAAGCCCGAAATGATGATTGATTCTCCTTATTTACTGCAATTCTAACAAGGATTATTTTAGGTTTGGCTACTGGAGAAGCTTTCCCTGATCGGTGATCTATGGGGGAACCATTCTAATTACTCGCCCGTTACCTATAACAAGTGGAGGTTGACTACCGAGGGACATTCCCAGATGACCTAGCAGGACTGGATCTAGATTTTCTATTAGCTTCCTGATGATAGTGTTCATTGGCTTTGCCCTTGGTGGGTGATTACTCATGAGGCAATCCTTATGCACGAGGATGGGATCCTGTTGATAGGCTTATAACTCTACATTTTACTCACCTAACCACATATGTAGGCCATACGGGATGCGCCAGAGGATACCACATATCATATGCTCTTCCTAGGTTTTTAAGTGGCATCATTCTTAGCTAGATAGACTACTGGTCTTGTGGGTTCAGCACACTTATTTTCTTTGCTTGATTATGGGGCGGCTAAGACTACGGAGATTGACAGATTCTATCATGGGTGGCTATGAGCGATTAAGTCTCTGACAAACCCTGAGCGATATGCTTAGGTGATGCGCGAGTGGTTGAGGGAGGAAGACTAGCTGAGCCCTTATAGCCATAGGTAGAGCCATCCTAATGACTTGTCGAGAATGATGCTATTTTATTTTAAAAACAAAAACTGATTTTTCTTAGAATATACCAGTGTGGTATGATTCTATTGTATTTATTTGTCTTTTCTTTTCCTAAGTACAAACAATTGAACTAATCGGAATATAAGATGTTTGTTGTTTACTTATGATGTTTCAACCATTGGAATTCATACATTTCCATAAACATATACATAAAATTTTCAATAAGAAATGATATCTTTATGGACAAAATAAATCGAAGTACGAATGTTTCGAGTGATCTGACTCTTGTTGTGAGCACGGGATTTTAATCCTCACTCGCGAGTTCGATGATGAAGCTATAATTTATCTTCCCTTGCTAGTCTTTCATTTTGATAGGGTCTCAGAGGTCCTCGGGAGAAGCATTCTTCTTTTCTTTTAAACCTTAAGAAGTTCTTCTTTACTCAGACCAGTCATAATTAGAATAAAAATAAGCCTAATGCCCACACTGACATGACAACATCGATATTCGCATTGGTAACATCAGTGTCAACATTACAACAGTGACACCGTTATTTCCATCTTAGTTAAATATAAGCTCGGTTTTAGCAAAAAATCTACCCGGAAAAGACAATATCGACACCGACGTTTACAATGTTGGTACTGATGTCGCTGAGTCAGCAGTGACAGAATTGCAGAATTTCAAGAATAATGGATGTAAAAGTCTTCTAGGGCCCTTGTACCCTCTCCAGTGTGTTGCACACTGTAGAGTGGCTGTAGAGGGTAATTCTCCCTTAGATTAGGGGGGGGTGAAAAGTGAAAATGTGGGTAAAAAAGAGGATTTTTAAGAATTTGGATTGAAGGGAGCTCTCCTACATAAGGAGACTCAAATTTAGATAAAAGGGGGGACTTGGACAAGGGAGAAAGGTCTGAATTCTGGAGAAAACAACATTAACAAGAGAGCTTCATTGTTTTCAAAGTTTCATTTGCATTTGTAAGTGTTTTAAGTTAATTTTAGGGTGTAATCATTAAGTTTAAGTTACATTTTCTTTAAGAGAGCTAAAAGAAGTTCATAGAAAGGGTATGAACTTGGGATTTCTGGGATTTCTCTAGGGAATCTTGAGGTTTAGACCACCAAAAATAGAAAAGTTAAAAAAACAGTATCTTTAACTCATGCTACTTTATGTCATCTTTGCTAAGTTTTAACTCAATAAAACTTAATGGAGAAGCCTTTTATGTAATCTTTAGATACATAAGAGTGCATATACTTTCACTTTGGGGAGCAAAATTTATCCTACACCTTGGTTTTCCTCAAACTGATTCACTACCTTACAAGAAGAAAGAAACGAAGAGGGCTTCCTGGAGGAGCTTTGCGGATCTCGAAGAAGTGGATTCTCGACTACGGGGTGAGCCTCTGAGTTCCTAGAGTTGTGTCTCATGATTTTTGATGTTTTTATGTTGTTTTAAAATTGTTTATGTGTTTGTGGTTTTCCTCTTGTATTCTTGAAACTTTAGGCAACGCTGACGTTGGCGTTACAACATCGGTGTTGGTGTTACAACGCTAACACCGACATTGCAACACCGACGTTAGTGTTACCTTTATTTTCCAGAACTTTATTTACATATTACGCACTAATGAGGGGTTAATTAACTAAAAATGACTTATTTACATGAACATAACAAGGCCAGCAAAATAATTATGTGTCATCCGCTCATAGTGGTGACTCCGCTGGGGATTTCTTCTTTCTTTTAAACTTAAAAGTTTGAAAGATTTTTTATGAGTTGGTGAAAAGTCGTTATTTAAGTCAAACCATTATCCAAGATTTTGATATCTCATAAAGCATATGCATTAGACGGATTAGCCATTAAGGTTAGGGTGCCCAGTTTTACCGAGAAGCTTGCAAAAGTACCATTTACGACCCCTTGGCGACCAAAGGTACTTAGCAAGTGGATCACTTGTTGCCATATCGTATGGACTCCCTTGAACCTATTCAGGAAAAGAGAGGAAGTGTATCTTAGTTTAAAATGAACCTTCTACTTCAGAAACCCATTGACTGAACTCATATATGGAACCATAAGCACTTCCACTAGGTTTACCAAAACGAAATGCATTATCTTTATGCAGGTACAAACCTTAATATCCTTGTGATGTTAAGATGAACCAAACCTAGAATTAGAAGCCTACCCTTTTATGCGTGGGAGATATAAGGTCGGATGAGATATGTTGTGTGCTATGTGCTCATATCTACACCATGCATTCAAACAAGCATCCCTTACTATGGCATCACTCTAACTATAATCTCTTATGCAGACACTAATATGCGCACACACATGACATGTTACACCCGACATTCCATTAGTTTTAGAAGGCGCACCAAGACAATGTCACCTAGGATTATGACCACAACACAAGGGCATTCTAAAGGATGCCCAAACCTTTGCCCAAATGGGGCAACATACCCATCACCTTGGTAATTCTATGAAAAAGGGTATAACACACTGTGTACCCGATCCCTTGTAGACCCTATAGGGAGTCCACTACCACATATCGAAATTGCACCTGGTATTGCACTAATGCCAAACACCTAGAAGATGCACCAAGGCAGCGTCACTAAGACTACAATACAAGGGCTTTCCAAGGGATGCCTGAATCCCTGCCCAAATGGGGTAACATACCCATCACCTTAGTAGTCATGCGAAGAAGAGTATAACACACTGGTTACTCGATCCCTCGTGAATCCCATAAGGAGCCTATTACCACATGGGTAATATGGCACAACCCCAATACAGTAAACCTTTCAACCAGGCCCCGATATCACATGGAAATCACCTTTACCTCAAGAGTGAGCACCTGCCAATTTCATTTACAACTCATTGCATGCATGATCATTATCCATACATATATCATACATGATCTGATCTTCATCATGTGTACTTCAGCAAAGGTTTGGAGGAGGACTGATCATCGCCTTATCAGAGTTTCTCCCATTGTGGCTAGGCAAGGGAACATTCTGACTCAATAGGAGGGTGTGCCGTACACCTATTTGAGCAAAGATTCAGGTTCTAGATTCGGGTTCAGGTTCAGGATAAAGCTTCGACTTGAGCAGGGATCAATTCTTCAGCATGACCAACTCCCAAGATGGCAACACATCAAGGGGCCATTTTGCTCATGAGGGACCCTTCACCCAGACTCAGGGCTCGTAACAGAATGTCAGTGGAGAAATGGCAAGTGCACTGAAAGCCTTTGTTGGTAGCGAGCAGTTCATCCAGGCCATCCAGCATCACTCCCGGCCAAGGCAAATGGAGGACAGTAATTCAGACCGATTATCGGATTTCGAAAATGCGGGGAACGTTCAACTCCCTACTGATGGCCATCCTCGGGCAAAGAGACCACTAGGGGCAAAGTTCCAGGGGTGATCAAGCCGCACCGACCAGCATAGCCCAGTCGCAACATCTGTTAGGATCCGGTCAGTTCAGTCATCAGATCTTTAGCACACCACCCCTACAAACAATAACCTAGCTATCGACGATGCCAGTCAGCAGGACATCTCCTATTTTCACTCCTCCAAGCTTCAACTCTCAGCTAGCAGCATCTATTCGGATCCGGTCAGTTCAGTCATTAGATCTTTAGCGCACCGCCCCCGCAATCGATAACCCAGTTATCGACGATGCCAGTCAGCAAGACATCTCCCAGTTTCACTCCTCCTAGCTTCAACTCTTACCTAACAGGACCTTATAGCGCCACTGCCCCTACTTTATTCCACGTTGGATTGAGCCCCTCAACGAGTTAATACCGATTAGGCCCTTGTTCACCGGGCGCTCCAAGCATTGCCAATGGCTCCAGAGATGCAACATTTACTCATGGGCAGTCTCACCCGCCACCTGTGACCTTCGCTCACCCTTATCAACTAGGATTTCCCTATTATAATGAGGCCACTCTACCCCAGGGCTAAGAACCGAATGTAGAGGAATTGTGGCAATAGTTCCTTGCTGCTCATACACATCAATTCACTGTTCCACCCCCCACTCACTATCTGACATTGCCGGTAGTCTACGAAGAAGATTGGCTTCCCGATAACTTTGTGATGCCTGAGCTAGTAAAGTAGAGGGGAGAGGGAGACCCCAAATCACACCTAGCAAATTATAAGACGGCAATGACGGTCAGGAGGATTTCGAATAAGATGTTAGCTAAGCTGTTGATCATCACCTTAGGCGAGCCGGCCAATGAATGGTACAATAACCTACCCTTGGAAGTTTCAAGCAACTAGGACCGCCTATCTAAGGCGTTGGTAGAGCAGTACGCTTCAACTCCCAGATGCAGACCACTATGTAGGACCTGGAGGCCATTAAGCAAATGCCTTGTGAGCTATTCAAGCCCTATTGTTCGCCACTTTTCTACTGATAAGTTTAATAGTTTGTTCACAAGATTCGGCTATATATCAATAGTGTCAAAAACTTGTTCATGAAAAATATAGGTGTTGTTAGTACCTCTCATCAAATAGAAAAATGATGATAACTGCAAGTATACCATTTGCGATGTAGTTTTAAAAGATATCGATCCCACAGGGAAGGACTAGTTCTAAAGATCGACAAAGAAGATAAAATAAAGAAACTAAAATATAATAAAGTAAAGGTTAGGAAAGAAGGATTAGAATGAAAAATGAGTAAATATAGGTATGAAAGATTAGAGAACCTAAATACATAGATTTTCCGTACGAAATAAAAATGGCAGAGAAAGCATGCAAGTTCAACAAAGATGTTATGATTCACTAAACTAATCTAACAAACTTGGTTCTAAATACCCAGATGTTCAATTATTCATCGTAGAGCAATACATGAAATGACTTTTCTAAACCTAGCGCAAACGAATTAAGACAATTATATAAACATGGACAACGTCAGTACTATGCTTAGTACGGGTTGCTCTCATATAGCCATATTTAGCAAGTTACCATTCTAAAAGTGTTGGCTCACTAAACAGCGTTATATCATAGATCCAGTGATTATACATTATATCGTTAACCCTGAAATTACTCTTAAAATTAACTCCAATGCATATAACTTGATTAACATAAAAGACTTAACACAAAATACATATTATGACACATAGACATATCATAAACTTCAAAATAGAAAGTATAAGTAGAAAGTAAAGCAAAGTTGTAAGGTATGCAAGTGAAAGCTAAAGTTGATCAAACCGTATCCACTCTTTAATGGGAGTCGTCAATTCCCACAATTCCTACGTCTACTTTGAATTTGGTGTCGGCCCGTACAGAACCTCCGCTAGGATGCTATTCTTTATGAATATCGAATAAATGAATATTGAAGAATGAAAACTTTTATTGATAAGTGATTTGCAAGTACACTTATACAACAATTGCTCGAGAATATAGAGAAATCTAGTGATCGAAACTAGGATTCGAATCACTTAAACATTTTCTCGCTAACACTTATGAACGTAGCGAATTCTCTATCTAAATACACACTTTATCTCTCTCATGCACTCTAATATTTTCCCTCTGCCTGACTACACCCACTGTGATGCACGAAATTTGTGATGCTTGGAGCTTTATTTATAGAGTTCGAAGGGTTGCGTCTATCCAAAGAAAGGGTTGTGTCTATTGGTGAAAGATTGCATCTCTTCATTGTGATTGGTTGAGATGCTTTGATCTAATCCATAATGGATAAGCACCTTTTCATGATTGGTTGACTTCTGATAAGTGCCTTTTCATTGGTAGTTGATGGTGGTTGATCATGCTTATCTGGCGGTTGGTAGTTAAGAAGATAAAACTAGAAAACCATCCAAGTCATGACTGTGATATACATGTCATGATTGTGAATCTTTGATTGGCAAACTTCTATTCTAAAGAAGAACAAGTTGTGATCGCCAATGATTGTCGTGACCGTGAATTGTATTTTCTTCAGAATTCCCCTCGCAACTTCATCGATCTTTGACAGCTTCGATCCTAAGCCAAATCTTTGAGTTCCATGCATCTTTTTGCACCTTTTTCACTCTTTTTCATAGAATTCCACTTTAGATCATTTTACTCCCAAGATTTACCTAGTATCTGCATTTGCATAAAAAATAACTATATACCATGTGAAATCTTTTATATGAAGTATAAAAATGACTTAAACTATAGTGTTTAGTGTGTAAAATTAATATGATAATAAGTGTAGTTATACACTTATCAGCCCCAAATGAATACGGGTTGTTCAGAGTTGGCCTACGCGGCTGCCCCGAGAGCTAAAATGCTCGCAGGCTAGGCCCGTGCGCTGCAATTGCTACCTTTGGTAGCGCTTGTGCAGGCTTGCTATGCAAGTTCCTAAGCTCAGTTTACAAGGTAAGGTAAGCACATTAGGTCTTGCCTTGTAAGCCACCACATAGCCCGCATAAGTAAGTTGTGTGCGTGGGTCAACCTGCGTAGAGCTGGAGCTTTGCTCATTGACCCACGAGTGGGATGGGATTTTTCCTATCCCACATTACTAATTGTGGGAGTTTTGAACTCCCCTCCCACTATAAATAGTGGTTCCCATTCCCCTTTTTCAAATACTTCAGCTTAGCCTTTCTCTCCGAGTTCGACATCTTTTCTTTGCGAGATTTTGCGAGATCCTCCACGAGTTTCTCCAAGTGACGAAGAATTCTTTAAAAGGATCTTTCTATTTTGAAGTGAGCCTTCTCAATTAATATTTTTGGGGTTGGTCTTTGAGCGGTCTAGTTGTTGTCTACCAACGGGTTCTACCATAATGGAGGTTTTGGTCGGTGAAGATCCTTGTGGATCAATCATAGAGGCTATCCTAGTTTGGAGGCTAGTGCCAACGAAGTTATACCAAAGTGCTCTAAGAAAATGCCATATCTAAATTGAAGAGAGAGGCATGCATCAATTGTTAATGTTCTAAACTTAGATGCCAGGGTTTCTTTTATAAGTTTTATAAACCTATTGGCATCTATGGAATGTTTTAACTTAGATTATATCAAAAATGGCATGCTTAGGAGATCCTTTAGGTTAATTTTAAGTTTTGAAATTCCGTTTTGCAATGTTGCATGTTCAATTGTTGTCTTGATTAACAAGCACTAGCAAGAGAGATAAACAAGAGGGCTTTATTAGGTAGGTTCACCTAGTGGGGTAGAAGGGACAAAGGCCGCAAAGATCCCATCACAATGAAAAATTCAAGGGAACCAATCTTGCAAAAGAGTAAAAGGGATTCCACTCACCATTATGAAAACATTGACAAGAGTGTAGATACTTGTTACAGCTTCTCCCGTCTAAAGAGACCGCTCCCTCACAATAATATGCTCATCATAGATATGATCATTGATGAATACCTAGTTTAGTACATTTTTATAGATAGTGGGAGCTTTGTGAATGTCGAAATGAAGAAAGCCTTTAACAATTTAGGAGGAAATTTGAACCATCTGGTCCAACACCAAACCCGCCTCATCGGCTTGAGTGGTCATGTAACATGTGTGTGCGGATCTGCTAATTTTTTAATGAAAATAGGCGATGTTAGAGACCCGAAATGGAAGACACGAGCTGAGTTCCTCGTGATTGACTACCCCCTCATGTTTAATGTAATCTAGGAGAGGCCACTGATAGGGTCCATTGAAGTTATCAGTTTGCAGATTCCAATACACCAAGGCCTGACCACAGTTAGAGGAAGTCAAAACTTATCTCACAAGACTTACATGGAATCCTTACAAGTTGAGCCATTGGTAATACCAGAAAAAGAGGTCAACGTGCCAGAAGTGAGCAAAAGAGGTGAGCCAGTTGATGTCATGATGGTTGTAATCTTGGACAAAGAGAAGGTGGTGCAAGTTTTGAGATACCTAAAGCAATAAAGGAGCGAGTCTTCTAAGTGTTGAAAGAAAATGAATGTTTTTTTTCTTGGAGGTCGGAGGACATTATGAGCGTTGAGTGGTCGAGCACTCACTCAACTTCAAACCCAAAGCCAAAAAAATGAAGCAAAAAAGGCAAAACAAAAGCCATCGAGCAAGAGGTGGCTCGTTTGCTACAATTGAAGCACATACGGGAAGTGCAATACCCGAAGTGGATGGAAAATGTGGAGCTGGTGAAAAAGTCAAATAGCTCTTACTAGATGTGCATCGACTTCAGCAACCTAAACAAGGCGTGCCCCAAGGAAAATTTCCCATTGCTAAGCATTGATGGGCTCATGGATTACATTGTTGGCCACACAGTCCTCTCAACCTTCGATGCAACCTCAAGGTATAACAAAATATCGATGGCCAAGATAGATCAGGAGAAGACCTCGTTCATCATGCATGAGGGCACGTATCACTACAACATGATGCCCTTTTACTTGATGAATGATGGGGCCACCTACCAAAGGATGATGAACAAGATATTTACAAGAATGATCAACAAGGAAGTGGAAATCTATGTTAATGACATGATCATCAAAATTTGGACCGTGGAGGAGCACCCCCAAGATTTAACGAAAGTTTTGGTCGTACTCAACAAGTATCAATTGAAGCTGAACCTAGAGAAATGAGCCTTCAACATTTCAATTAGAAAGTTCTTGGTTTTCTTGGTCTCTAAAAGAGGGATCGAAGCCAACCCCGACAAGATTGGCACCATTATCGGGGAAGTGCAATAGTCATTGAGATTATATCATTTCCATAAGTCAGGTACGCATTATTAAGTATTCAATCCTACTCCATGTACGATATTTGTCAAGATATTTATCTTTGCTCTTCTATTTTATTTATATCTTTTATTTTTCTCTATCTTTCTATTCTATTGTATTCTATTCATGAATAAAATTTAATTAATAAAAAATAGTTAATTAGGATTGAATGAAGGAAGTATTTAAAATTCTTTGGAATTCAAAAACGTCAATATTAACTTTTCTCTAACTCTGTTCACGCTCGCCACTCATATGCATGTTCATGACTTTGTCTCGAATACCATTTTTCTAATTTATTGTGTAAGTCACGACCATGAATCCATAATCATGATCGCGACCCACACATAATTTGTAGTAGTTTTGTACTTTTTCAACGGTTTTCTTCAACTATTATATTTAATCAAAGATTTTTTAAGTGTATTCATTCTATGAAATCTACCAACTCTTTTTTATTTTAAAAAAAGGCCTTTTAAATTCACTTTTCTTCTTTTCCAATTGTGAACGGACGACACGGAAGCGATGGGACAAGAGCGCTCTAGGATGAGAGGTGCGATCCACTGGGGTGTTTTTCTGAAAATAGAATATCGGGTCAGGGACCACCCGAAAGATTTAAAAGAGAGAAAACAAAATTGATTTAGATCAGTCAAAACCCGAAATTGTTGTCTCTTAGTGTAGCGTCGCAACCTGGATAAGCTCTTCTAGTTTTTAAAGTCGTGTGAGGCTTAACATTCGGGGGACGGCCCACTAAGACACATAGATTTGGGTTCAGGATAAGTTGCTTACTTCTTATTGGATCATATTAAATTACATCTACAGAAAACCGAATTTCTTTATTATGCTTATTCAAATTTAAGTTGTTGTATGAGTTTGTGATATGATTTATCGCACACGCGGAAAGCAATAAATACATACATAGTGCAGTAAATAAATGCGAAAAAGTAAATTAATAAATTACAGAACCTCGGAGGATGCAACTGCCCACCTAATCTATTAATTATATTCTTTTTTAAAAATCATGGCAATGCCCGAAGGAAAATAAAATCCTAGGCATACATCTAGCCTAATATACCTGCATCCACAAAGGTTAGCATAGTAGATATAGCACAACATGAATATATACACATATGCTCGATTTAATTTTGAGGAGGCCCGTGTCACTTAATTAAAATATCGGAGATTAGATATTCTTATTTTGGAAGGAAATAATTCATTTTATTTACAAATTTGTTGCTCATTTTTATTTGATGAAAATGATAACATGACAAAAGGTGAGGTCTGCTATCCGGGAATAATTTTAATTTCCTTCGTGGGGGTATTCTAACATGTATATTGGGGAATTTGCACAACTAAATAAATTAAAAGAATAAGTAAAAGTGTAAAAGAAAATTACATAATAAAATAAATAAACTAAGGAATTAATAAAATAGAATTTAAATAATAAAAGATATAAATAAAACCTAGGTCGATGATGAAAATCGAGTCCGTCTCAGAATTTTAGGAGAAAAGAAAAAGAATATATATAACAATATAAGACATAGGAGAAAAATAGCTCAAGGAACTCAGAAAATTACCCTTTTGTTGCGAATCCACGTCGATAAATCCGCTTGATTTTTCGGGAGTGCTCCTCATTTTTTTTGTTTGATTTTTGTGTGAAAATATTTTATTTTTATCCTAAAAATAATCAGATTCAGATTCTAAATTTGTTTTAGGTCCGAGGATATTTGAGGATTTTTGAGAAAAAGATGAAAGAAATTGATTTAAAAATAATTAAATCCGGAATCCAAACTTGTTTTAGACCCAAAAATAATTTAAAAAGAAAGATGAAGAAAATGGTTGTCAAAAAGTCAGAATTATTTCGTCAAGAAAAATATTTTTTTCAGTTAAAATCCTCCGTTTCGTCGAGAGGAGAAAATATATTTTTTTTGTAAAAATTTTTTTATCCCTTTCTAATGAGAATTCCTCTTATTTATAGGGGGAAAATCCATTTTGGGCTTCGCCAGTAAATGCTGCCGAAGCGAGCATGGTACCATTTTTTTTCACTTTTTTCTATAATTTTGGTTTCCCTTTTTTTTCGTTTATATATATATATATATATATATATATTCTTTTATTAAAAAATGATTTAATTAAATTATTCCGAACCCTTAAACATTTATTTTGATCCTTAAAAATATTTTAAGTTTTAAATTTTCACTTTAAGATTTTTAATTATTTTTATACGGTCCTAAATATTTATTAAGGCCCGAAACATTTATTTTTTATGAGGAGAGCTCTCATTTTGAAGATCATTTGGACATTCGAAAATTGTGTGATTCAATGATTAAATCTCGAAAAGCCGTCATCAACAAACGTGCGAGCTGGTACAAAATCCCATGCTCATAACTGCCCCTTGTGTGACCACTGCTATTTATGGCTAGTATGATCACACAAAATGGAGCGGAGAGATTGAGAAAATACTTGACCAATGAGGTTGGTGACTTCTTTGTCCTCGATCGGTGATGACATGGGCCTTCCTTTCTGGTGCCGTTCCCCACAGGATTGCCTATTTCTTTCTTCAAAATCTCTAGGTGGTTGATGCCCCTTGCGGTCGGGTCGACCATTTCTTTCTGCGATGTCCCTTTAATAGTCCGTTATGATATAATCAACTATTTCTTTCTTCGATTGCGGTCATTGTGTGCCCATTGTGAGTTGACATTCAATTAGTTTTGACTATTGGAACCGCCGGAGCAGGGTGTCTGAATCCATTTCAAAGGTGACCCCATTGAGATAACCGTTTATTTCTTCGGTTATGTTTTGAATTTCCTAGGTTGACTTGCTTCCTGTGATACATCAAAGCAAAGTATAATGTTAATACATTTTATGACTCATGTTTTAATTATTTGATTGAGTTTATGCGAAGCAAAAATTTTTGTCCATTCAATAAAAAATTAAAACATGATGAAGAAATGAGTTTGATGAAAATTCGAAGATGTTCCGAAGATCGCTCCGTTGTTTTTGGAGGCTTTTGTGATCGTGATGTTGCAATGTTGCTTGAATGGGGTCTAAGTAGGCTTGAAGTGACTTTAGTCTTGAGTGGGCCATCTTCCTTCTTGATGTTTGCATGTTCTTCAAGTGGAGGTGGAGTTTCTTATTTACTAGGGTGGTATTTCCCCTGTATGGCATCGTCTTTACTTGTAAATGACGCGATGTGTATGTAATGTATGCATGATTTTATGCATGGAAAATATTTATCACATGATGTATGTTCATTGGTTGCAGATGTTGTGTGCTTCATTAATTAAAGAACCTTTTCTTGTGTCGGTGCATGGGTGCCCCTAGGATTTATCTCATTGGGGATTCCATGGATGACTCCTTCAAAGTGATGACCATGGGTTCGATGATTCAAAGTTGAGCTCAAGGCTTGGATTTGGTTTGAAGAGGATATGGATGTTGATTTTGACCCATGTAGGCGATGCTTCTTTGAAGATGATAATAAGAGCTTGGAAGTCCTTTTGCCTGATGCATTACGAGCAGATTAGAAGATATTTGCCCTAAGTTCAGGAGGGGATAAATGATGTTCTATGCCATTCCAAGGATGAGATGTTGGATTTGGTATTTCCTTGGTTTTAATTTTTGCATAGATCGCCCTTGCAAGTTTTCAATCTATCGAACCTTGTCTTAAGTTTTGCCTGGACTGCCCTTTCAAGTTTTCAATCCAGCAGACTCATCTTTTCTTTTCTTTTCCTATATTATTTTTATTATTTTTTTATTTAATCATGATCTGATGGGATGTTCACTTGCAATATTCTACCATTGGCATGCAAGTAATAAAGATTAGCATACGCATAAAGATTCAGCAAAAATGACAATTCATTAACGAACTTAACAGGGGTATAAATGTTTCAAATGATTTGACTCCTACTACCGATTAACCCTTTAAGGTAGTCTAACCAATGCATTTGCTTTTCTCTCGATGTCCTAAGTTTTTCCTGAGTCGCCCTTTTCGGGTTTTCAACTTAATAGACTATTCTTTTTCAATTTTGAAAAGAGGCCCTAATTTTTGCTCAACTAACAGAGTGCTAATTGACATGCTAATTACAAATCTATTTTTTGTTGGTACTGCTTTTTACCCGATTTATTTCTTTCACCAATGCGTGATAGCGATTATGCCCTTCTTGGTTGTTTTGACTAATAGATTGGTTACTGTCCATGTCCACGACTTCAATTTTATCTTGTTGAGCATTTTTGATCGATTAGTTGGTGCTCATCCTGCTTTGCTAGCTTGAGGTGTATGCAATGATGAGTATTGGTGCTTGATCATCAGTGTTTCCTTAAGGATTCAATTGTTCTCCAATAATAGGTGATATGTTAGGGATCAAAAGCTTTGGATTCATTGGGTGTATTAAGTGTATCTTGATTCCCTTGAGGGTGAACAATTTATGTTCAATGATATTCCTTCAATAGTGTAATGATTAGCCCATAGGTGTTGGTGAGCCGTGTGATGGAGTTGTTGACGTGCTCCAAGATCTAACTCCTTCTTTGCATCTTTGGCATTAGCATTATGTAAACCCATTGTGTTTGTTGTTTATCTTAACTTCAATTCGCTTTGTTGACTTTCGGCCCATTCTGGCTTCGACCATTTTGACTTTTTCTTGATTGACTTAACAGTCAATGGAAGTTCTATGCTTGGAGATCTTTCTGTCGATCTTATGTCTTCATAGGATTAGGTAAATGCTATCACGCATTGTCTAAGTATCTATGTTTGTGTCTCACTTTCCCTCAAGAGTCAAATCATTTTAACTTATTACAATTGTGGGGGATCCATTTGTACCCGAATTAATTTCATGACATGATGTGTCATATATGCTAAAAACATTATGTATATGTTTATGAGAATGCGTGAAGTCAATCAATAGCATATCAAGAGAGTAAACAAAGTTCAATTATTCAAAAATTTCCAAAGCCTCATGAGTAAAGTTGCTAAATTATTACATCATTGATGTTATCATCCCACGATAATCTTCCCGCACTAGTGCCCTTTGGCAGGTTTCCCCACAAGTTTATCCATAGATTCAAATGCTCCATCCTCTTCACCTTGTCAAACACTTCTGGATAGCTAGAAAAGATATCATACTCGAACTTGTTTCTGTAGGATGGTAGTGCGCCATCGAGAAGTTTGGTTATCATCTTTGGTAGGTTTAAACGAGCTTGAAGCCTGACTTGTGTGGTTATCCAACGCTTGGAGTAAGATTTGAAGTTCTCACCTTGCTTCTACCTTATAGCCTCCAAATTTTGCATTGTGGTTACCATATGAGCGTTGAAACCATAATGCCCCATCAAAGCTTGAGAAATACTATTCCAATCATAAGCTATGTTCAGTTAAAAGTGACTGTACCATTCATTGACTGAGTGGCCCAAGGTGACAATGAGAAGCTTAGCCATCATTTGTTTGCTTACCCATAATGCCCTCATCATTTTTTGGTAATGCGTTAAACGAGCATGCAGGTCTCTAGAACCCACATACTTCTCAAACTCCGGCATCGCAAAGTTTGGTGGCAAACTATCTTTATCCCCGACTGTTGGTTGTGTAGGGTATGTACTCATGAGATGACCATTGTGAGTAGCCAAGAACTATTGCCACAATTAAACCATGCCTAGTTTACTAGAGAATAGCATTTCCAATAGCTGGATAGAAGCCATACTGCCCCCGGGGAAAGGTAGTTCCCCTAAGAGTTACCTTAAAATTAGGCAGTTGAGGGATAACCTTGAATTGTGAGGGAAATGGCATACTCCAATTGGGAATAGATTTTTGGGTCACTCCTTGATAAGACTACCTTGGTGCAAACATTGATTGACCAAGTTATCCTAGGAAGAATTGATTCTCGGATTGCTGCTAGGAATGCTTGGAAAAATTATATCTTGGCTGACCAATCTGAGCCTAGTTCTAATTCAGTTGACTTTGTTCGACCCTGAATTGTTAAAAGGCAGTAGGAATAATGTTATGAGCTGGATGCATCATATGAGTGTTAGACATGATGTAGGCTCTAGAGGTAATTAGGGCGATATATCTTTATTAGTTATAATGTACAAATGGTTTCGAATTATTAGTAATAATAATTAAGGCATTTTTGTTGCTTATCAGTGCTTTCTTTTATGTATCTCGTTGGTATCATATATGTATAATATTTAATATGTATATATGCATTGTTGAGACAGAGTCCATGACTACTTCATAGTGTAAAAGTGTGAGGACATAGTGGGAGCTATGTGGTGTTAGAACTGCATATACGTATTACTATGAATAGTCTGAATATCCCTAGTCATAGTTTCATTGAGACTGGACATCAATGGAACGGACAAACTAGCATGTACAGGCTTACTCCTTGCATTAGATCCAAGTAGCCAATCTCACGAGTTGAAGGTGGTACCTTGAATTAACACATGAATGTATTCTGGTAATACATTGGAGACTGTTATAAGACAGACACTTGGAAATAACTACATCCATGTGTTGGTGTCATGTCTTATTGCAGTAGCAGTACAAGTATCCTCAGACCTAAGATACTGGTTACCTTGTGTAGTAGTTGCTATACTTTGGATCATACTTATCCATACCCTGGCGATCAGGATGATATGAGTGATTACTAGTATAATGATGATCACATGTTGGTAAGCTTTGTAGTCGAGATGGGATGCATCGCTCTTGATATAGTGATATAATGGGAGATGTACCTTAGGGAGCCTTGTTGAAGTGACACACTAATAATTCCCGATTAGAGTATAAGATTGATAGAATGAGTTTATAGTCAATCTTGATACATAATGGCCGAGTGGTGTACTTCATGAATAAGTCTAATTCTAGGATAACTACGGCTGTTACATGAACTAACATTTAATCCGAGCTCAATAAACTAGATGGTACTTAACCTGATTGAAGGAGTGTATTGTATTGGTTACTACTACAGAACCGAATCAAGTCACACGCACGTGATGTTCCAAGTAATGGGGGATCATACGCTTTTACTAGAAAGCCCATTTGATAGTTTAGAGCTATCAAGTTCCATATCGGTCTGGAAAACTAAGCCTAAAGGTTCCCGGATGGCAAGCCAAGTTTAGGTTAACCTCTAGTGGCTCTATACTTCGGGATCCTATGAGGTCACACACTTTGGGTCTTTATCGGACTAAGTAAAGAACTTATAGACAGGGTCTATGCTGAAAATATAAGTTGTCGAATCCATTAGACGAATTATTAATTGGTTGAACTGAATTAATAATTAAAAGGAATAAAGAGGAAATAGGGAAAATTAAATAGAGCGAACTAGGGAATTTTTCCCGTTGCGAGTGGGCTCTAAAAGAACACGAGTTGTTCAAAGTGGGGCCTGCGGGTCTAATGGACCTGCACGGATGACCCAGTTGTGGAATGGGAATTTCCATCTCACATGGTATTTGATGGGGACTCTACCATTTCCCCTCTCCCTATAAATAGGCATCCCCTCTCTCTTTGTTCCACACTTTAGCTCAGCCTTTCTCTTTAAGTTTGACATCTCTTTCTTCGCGGGTTGTACTAGATCCTCCATGAGTTTCTCCAAGAAAAGAAGAATTCTTTAGAAAGCTATTTCAATTTTGAAGTGAGCCTTCTTGGTTTATATTTTCAGGTTGGTTTTCAAGTGGTCTAGCAGCTACTGTCTACCAATGGGTTCTACCTCAATGAGGTTTTGGTCGATGAAGATCCATGTGGATCAATTATAGAGGCTATCCTAGTTTGGAGGCTTGTGCTAACGAAGTTCTGCCGAATTACTCTAAGGAAACGCTTCATCCAAAGAGAAAGAGAAGCACACATTAACTGGTAATGTTCTAAACTTAGATTCTAGGTTTCTTTTATAAGTTTTATAAACCTGTTGGCATATATGGAATGTTTCAACTTAGATTATATAAATCATGACATGCTTAGGAGATCTTTTAGGTTAATTTTAAGTTTTGAGATTCCACCTTGCAACGTTGCATGTTCAATTACTGTCTTGATTAACCAGTAGTAGTATCAGAGCCTTCCTTATGCTATGCATGATTGATTATAATTTGTTGAAATGATATTTTCTATGAATTGATTAAAGTATGCTCTGCATGACTTAGGGTTTAATTCCTGTTATAGAAAATGATGTGATAACTAGATTAAGGTTTTGCTCAAACTTAATCTAGATGATTATCATATAAATTAGCAATGTTTTACCACACATGTAAATGCTTTAATTGAGGATCGTCCAGTACTTCACTCAATTAAAGAACGAAATCTTGAAATCATAGTTTTCTATTGTATAATGAATCGAAGTGCCCATGGTTATTTTGGCAATGATTGGACTTGGCTGCTCATTTAAGGGGGCCTCTCCTACCTGGAAATTTCCATCGGTATTAGGTTCAAGAGTACTCAAGGGACTTTTATGACTTAGTTGATTTCTAATATGGGAATTGGATTCCGCATTTAGTTTTACAAACATGGTTTAAGTTGTTAAATTAAAACTTATAGACATAGGTGCAAGAACTTAAATACAAACCTTGTTTGTTTTGCATGCTATGTGGAGTCTTGGCATAGTGGAATGATTATGATGCACCAGTCTTAAGCATGTTCTCTTAGAGTTAATAATTCCAAATAGCCCGGAATTATTATTATTATTATTATTATTATTATTATTATCATAATCTTATCCATCATATAAGACCTAGACTAGGGCGAGACCATTGATACCAATAAAATCCCTAAACCAATATTAAGGTGGTAGATTTTCTTCCCGTCATAAGTCGTTATACGAACCTTATTAACGGATGTAAGGACATGTACAACATGCTTTCCCTTAACATGTGTTTGGTCATGAGACTAGGTGGGGTTAATGCCTTAAACAATATGGGTTAGTTGTTTATATCATTGGAGCTAATGCCATATTGGAGACATATTTGAGGAGTCATATGATTGTGTACGTAAGTCTCAAGAAAGAGAACTCAAATGGATTAGCAATTACATGAGATGCAAATGGATAGGTTCCAACCATGATTGTCTTTTATGGTTTAACCTACTATAGCGGGGGGTCAGGATGAGTGGCTACGGATGCTACCTACTATGGAAAATTGGTCGGACAAAATTTTCGAATTCAAATAGAAGGGGCTGAACTATGTATTTAATTAAAGACCTTATATTGAATGCATGTACATATACTAATGTTTGAAAAAATTCTATCTTATATCTAGGTTGAACAATGAATCTAAACATAAACCTTCGCTCAATTCTTGATAACAAACTAGATATTTCAAACTTGATTGACTGGTTCAGGGCGGTGAGGATAGTCCTCAAACTTGAAAGGATAGCTTATGTTTTGGATGAGCTCCTCCCTGATGAACCTGACGCTGAAACTGATGCCAACAAACATGAAGCATGGAGAAGTACAGAAAGGATCATATAACTGTAGCATGCATAATGCTGGCAATCATGAATTCTGAGCTTCAGAAATAGCATGAGAGCATGGACTTAGATACCATGATGCTCCATCTTCGTGAGCTCTTCTTAAAGCATGCTAGCTCCGAGAGATTTGATACATCAAAACTCTTATTCGGAACAAAGATGAAGGCTGGCACTTCAGCACCATAACATGCTCTTAAACTAATGGCTTATATAGAGAAGCTGACTTGACTGGGTTTTGTGATGGATCATGAATTATATGTGGATCTGATTCTTACCTTATTAACTGATATTTATTCATAATTTGTGACTATTATTATATGAATAAGAACGATACCACGCTGCCCGAGTTGGTGAACATGCTGAAAAGAGTAGAGCCTAAGATTCGAAAGGATCCAAAGGCTTTACTTCTAGTTGAGAAAAACAAACCTTCCAATGGTGGGTCCAGTTTTGGAAGGGTCTGAGAGCCAAGAAGAAAATCGATAAGAAGAAGAAAAGTAAGACAGGAATTCCAAATGTCTGCTTCCGATATGGCAAGGCCGGTAACTGGAAGAAGGATTGTAAGGTTCAAATTTCTGAACAAGTGAAGAAGATACCAAGTGAGGCATCTACTTCAGGTATGTTCATGATAGAGAGTTTCTCTATAGTTTCCTATGAGTCTACTTGGGTATTGGATACTGGTTGTGGTACTCATATCTGTACTTCGGTGTAGGAATTGCGAAATAATAGAAGGCTTGCAAAGAGGGAAATGGACCTAAGAGTTGGAAATGGAGCACGGGTTATTGCGACAGCTGTAGGGACATATAGCCTTCATTTTCCTAGTAGCCTAGTTTTAGTTTTAAATAATATCTATTATATTCCTGCTATCACTAATAATATTATTTCTATTAAGTGTATTTTCTAAAATAATTATCAAATTCGACGTGATAATGTTCTTTATGTTTGTGGAATATCTGTTGATGGCATTTATGTTCTAGTTACTAAAACTAAAATCCTAAATATGAACATATTGTTAAGAAATCGAGATTAGATATTAACAAATCCTCATACTTATTGCATTTTTATCTAGGCCATATAAATGAGACTTGCTTAACTAAGTTACACAAATGTGGTGACTTGGGCCCAATGGAATGGGAATCCTATGGGGCTTATGAACCTTATTTAAAGGGGAAGATAACTAAGAATGCTTTCAAAGGAAAGGGTCAGTGAGCCACTCATACCTTGAAAATAATACATTCTAATGTATATGGTCTAATGAGTGTTAAGACACATGAGGGTTTCGTTTACTTCATAACCTTTATCGTCGATTATTCACAGTATGGCTATCTGTACCTTATGAGGCACAGGTATGAGAGTTTTGAGAAATTTAAAGAGTTCAAAACTGAAGTAGAGAAACAGCTTGGGAAAAGTATCAAGACCATTCAATCTGATCGAGACGGTGAATACTTTAGCCAAGGTCTTCAGGATTATATAAGGGATAAGGTATTTTATCCCAATGGGCACCTCCTTATACACTCCAACACAATGGAGTGTTAGAAAGGAGGAATCGAACCCTACTCGATGTGGTTTGATCCATGATAAGCCAAGTAGAACTCAACATATCCTTTTGGGATTATGCACTTGAGATTACAATTTATATTCTAAACAAAGTGCCCTGTAAATCAGTTGATCAAGCACCATATGAATTATGGTATGGTAAGAAACCAGCTCTTTCTCACCTGAGAGTTTGGGGATGTCCTGCTTACATAAAGAGGATAAGTTCAGATAAGCTGGGTGCTAAGTCTGATAGGTATTTGTTTGTAGGTTACCCTTAGGAGACTATGGGTTATACCTTATATTATCCTAAGGAACAAAATGTCCTTGTTTCCAGAAATGCTCAATTCATCGAGAAGGAGCATAAACTTGCGAAAGCCAATGGGAGCAATCTTGAGTTATACACTCAAGAAGATCAAGCAGACAATCAACTGATTATTCCTATATCTGTTACATAAGAAAGTGTAAGCATGGAATAGCCTATTATAACACCAACATTGAGTAGGTTAAGTCGGGGCTCCAATTGCTACTGAGCAATACCGGTTTCTCACCATTGATGATATATATCTCTTCCTTATAGAAGATGATGAGCCCAGGACTTACAAGGAGGAAATGGAAGGCTCAGAGTCTGACAAATGGTTTGCGGCCATGAGGTCAGAGTTGGACTCCATGTACAAAAATCAAGTTTAGAGCTTGATTAATTCTCCAAGTGGGATTAAGCCCATAGGATGCAAGTGGGTTTTGAAGAAGAAAGCTGACATGGATGGTAACATAATTACCTATAAAGTAAGGCTGGTTACAAAAGTTTACAGTTAAAAAGAAGGCATTAACTATGATGAAACCTTTTCACCAGTGGCCATGCTAAAGTCTATCAAGATGCTTCAGTTCAAACTCGATAAAATTGTAAAAACACAAAAATCATCTTCTCCATAAGTTTATAGTAAAAAACTTGCTAAAATCTCTTTCTCATCAACTTCCCAACTTCTTTTGACAAATTCAGTTCCAAACCAGGCCTCAAGTCATCCTAGACAAACAAAAAAGTAATTGAGGGTAATTGACTCATAGCCCATTTTTAAATTCGTTATTTCATTTTGCATTTTCATTCTTGAAGTAAAGAGTCAATTGGAGCTGTTTTACCATATTTGTATATGAGTTAAATGGTAAAGTTTGGTTTCCCAAAATAAGGTAAAACTTTGTCTGGGTTTTCATGGGAAAATCCCAAAATTTGTCGTTACTTTGTTGAAATTTTATTAACAATTACCATTTTATTACACCACTGTAATGCCAAAATTATCACATATAACATAATTCTCAAGGTTTTGAATAAAATTAATATCTATTATAACATAATTCTCAAGGTTTTGAATAAAATTAATATCACATATAACATAATTCTCAAGGTTTTGAATAAAATTAATATCTATTATGTCTGAACTCGAGATCTCTATTTTTTTATATGAAAATCTCATTTTGGATTAGTATACCACATGTGGGTGAACTAGGTTTTGTGAAGAAGGTAAGTGGCACGAGCGTGTTTAGTGAACTCAAAGGAAACCTCCATTTGGCGGGTCGTAAAATGAGTTCAAAAAGTTACTATTGAAGAAAATATGAGAGTGCAAGTTATTTTGAAGAAATGGTTCAAAATATGACATTTCGATGAATATTCTAAATCCATTACCGATGAATCATCTCAGGTAGGGGAGGTATCCTTGAAGTTCATGGATATGAAAGCCCAATCCTTAACTAAAATAGACACAGGTTATAGATCCAAAATAATTGTGGAATATCATATGATGATATAATATCCCTCATTCAGTAAAAATTCCTCATTTGATAGTATATTTTTTAATAAAAACATTTGTTTTTTGAAAAGGAAAATTCCAGGGAATTATGTTGAAAAATGGAGTCGCAACCTGGATCAGCTCATCCGAGAAATGATTTAAGATTCGGGTCCGTACTATTTACATACTTTTTATTGATTAAATTAAAGAATAGCATTTTTCTAATTTGCAACATGAATATTACCTAAGTTTTTTAGGTTTATTTTATTCACATAATGATGGTAGAAATGAAATAATTGAAAGAGATTAAGTTTTACAATTATAAACATTGATACGTGCCTTTAGATCTTGATGATTCAACAAAACAACGTTAGTTTTGAAAGAAAAGATTATTGAAATGAAATGGGGCTTTGTTGGTTCGAAATAGCTTAAATAATTAAGTAGAGGGGGGGGGATGAATGCAGTTACTTGGTACTTTTTAAAGTTTATAAAAATCTTTTCCAAGTTCAATTTTCAGATGCGTGCTGAGTGTAGGTCTAAAAACTATAAACTATTCAGCTTCGCTGACTTAGTTTATCTTCAATCTATACTGAGTATTTTACTCATCTTGGATTGGTTTTTCAAGAAAGACTTATAAAACAAAGAGAATGATGAATGAAAAAGACACTATAGAGATAAATGGCAAAGGTTAGAAACTTAACACCTGAGATTTTATCCTAAATCTGCCCCGAGCCTATCTCTAGTCCTCAGATTCCTTTCCGAGCTTTAATTCACTAGTGTTTTCTTTCCTTCCTTAGGCGGAGAAGCCTTTACAGCAATAGAAGCGATTACAGAAAGCACCTTCCTTTCTAACTACTTCTCAATCCATAGTTTAGGTACCCTTCCTAAACTGTCACTCAGATTTGAATAAGAAATGCGAACTAAGGATTTCAACTTATAAAAATTCGTTGAATCCTTTTACAATGTTAAATCTAAGATTGATTCTCTCTATTACAAACTGATTGATTGATTTATGTTTGCTTAGAATGCTTGATTTCGAATTTCGCTAGGAATATTTTGATAGCATTTCAACTCTTAAGAAATTTGAGGTGATTCACCAAGTTTGAACGTCTGCTTCAATCTTCTATTTATACTTGAAGGTCTTGGAAGTAGCCATTGCAAACTTTTTATCATGACTTTATCTTCAATTTCTCTTCTCTTCACAACTTTTGAATTTGTTAATTTGAAACAAATTCCAGGATGTTTAGAGACAGAGATTTCGAACATTGAAGCATGAGATTAATCAGTTAATCTTGATGGATCAAAAACTCATTTTCTTCAAGCAATTTTATTCTGATAGAGAGGCGCGCGAGATGTAACATGGAAGCTTATGATTTATCTGATTTTTGACATTGTAGAGTTGCGCGGAAATTGAGAAATGACACATGTCAAAAGATGCCTTTTTCCTTAGACTTTAGAGAGGAATCTCCAACATTTCATACTAACACCTTTTCATTGTGAGGACTGCTTGAATATCTTCTTTAATTTCAATACTTTTTCTCTTGAAAAGCATGAAAAGTATATTCTATCTCTCACAGACAGTGTTAAAGGCATATGTGTCATTTTATTCTCTAAGTGTCAAAAGAACTTAGCTTTTAATTGATAAAAGCTACTCAACTTCACTGAGTCTATATCTTATAAACTATGTAATACTCAGCTCTACATAGCATTTCTTACTCTAATCCATAATTTAATTAAAACTCATTAAACTAAGTTGTTTTCCCTTAAACAAACTCAAGTAAACTTATTTAATTAAGAATCTACTTAGTACTTAATTAATTTTACTATCCTAGACAGTTTGTTATTTCCACAATGTTTTAAATACTGTGAGGTACTATTAACTTGGGTTCAACAATATCCCCCATTTTAGAACAAATAACAAACAAGGTAGTAGAAGAGATTAATTGAATAAATAGTTTTAAGATATATAGATACCTGATATATGATGTAAGACACACCCATGCTGAGCGAACTCCTTAGTCAGTGTGGACTCTCCCATACTGAGTGGGTTCTCTTCAGTCAGCTTAACTCCCCCATACTTAGAGGAATTTTCTTTAAATTTGGAACTTTGCCTTACTTTAGCTTTTCTTTGAGGTTGGTCTTTTCGTTAATTCCTGTAACAGTTTAAATAGAAATAACATAGCAAATATACTAGTTAAGAAGCTCTTAACTTTTGAATATAACAAATTGAATTTTCATTAATAACAAAGACTTAGGCAGTACATAAATTATATTCTACACTAAGTGATTACATTGATGCTATTACAAGTTTGAATCTATTCTACAGTTTTCTATGAAACTGAGAAGAAGATAGTTCACCACCTTTTGGATAGCTACTTTGATGGTGTTGTTAATATTGTTGATGCTGAGGTTGTTGAGTACGCAGAGGTCTTTGTGAAAGTGAATGGCGATATTGCTGAGCTTTCCTCTGTGCATCTTTAACTACTTTCTCCCCCTTTGTTATCTAGTCTTTAACAATTTGTTCCAGACACAAATTAAAGGAGTCAAGAGCAAACTGAAAGTCCTCTTGCTTCCCTATGAATACTGGAGATATCTATTGCTTAAGTTGCTCTTTTCCCTTCAACATAAGGATATCTTGACCATTGAGTTCTTCAAGAAGTAGAAAATGACAACAGGTGAGATGGGCGATCTGGTTAAATCCTTGGTAAGCAAATTGTTGAAAGCACTGGAGGAGACCTTTGAAGTTTGATGTAGAAAGTGCGTTCTTCAGCTTGGCTTCCATGTCAATGATCCGAGGGCTAAGGTTATTCATAGATTTAGCAGTGAATTCAATATCCATGGAGTCATACATCCTGATGGTGACAAACTAATCAACATTCTTCTGCATGTCAAAGAGACGATCCTTAAGGGCATTCAATTTCTTGTGCATTGAGAGACCGTTATCAACCTTCTTATCATAAGCTTGGAGATACTCTCCATCACTTTGCACATGCTATGTCTAAGAACTTTATTTACTTTAACTTGCTTGGATATCTCGTTGATCTTATTGTCTGTGCTCCTCTTTATTTAAGCCTATTCTTCGACATACTTGTGAAACTATATAACTTGAGTTACCAGAGTGGCTTTCAAGCTACTCAGCTGCTCTACAGCAGCATCTGTACTACCCTTCATCTTTCATGCTACTGCATAAGTAATAATAGTAGATATGGGATAGAAGAGATAACTACATTCAGCTTAGCTGCAAATTTAGTAAGTCCATTGAGAATCAGAGCCATCTTGTCCACTAGGCTCTTTATGCTTTCCTTTGCAAGATGGTTGCGGATTGTGTATAGACTTCTTTGAATCTTCTCAAATTCTTCATAATATACTGATTCAGTGGGAATACTTGAATGTGCATCAAACTCTAGAAGTTTTACCTTGGTTTTGGTGGACAAGTCCGTCAATTCTTGAGATAGTAGCACATGGCTTATAGCTCCATCCAACTCAATGTTAGTTTTGAGAGTTGGGAATTGTTTCCTTGCCATCTCCCTTATCTGAGCTAAGATGGTTGAGTTAGCCAAGTCCTCTTGGACGGGCTTATTGCTAGAGGAAGTTAATTCACTAGTTATAAAATTTACCTCAACAACATCCTCACTTGCATTTCCTTGTTGAGCGTAGTTCTCAGCTACATGAACTTCTCCAATCAGAGGGATTGAAGGGGTAGAGGTTGGTTGAGAAGAAATGTTAGGAGTAGAGGTGTTTTGTAAAATTTAAGAAATAGGGGTTGCTTTAGATTTTATAGGAGATGGAATGATGGCATTTAGAGTGTTTAGAGGAGGTGAAGAATGGTTTGGAGAAGAAGGTGTGTGTGCTAGGGAATTTATAATAGAAGATATATGGGAAGGAGAATTTATAGAAGAAGTAGGTATTTGGGAATTTACAAAAGGAGGGATTTCAGGATTTACACGGGAGGTAGGTGTAGGATTTACAGAGGAAATTAGGGTAGGATTTATAGATACCTGGGGGTTGGCTGATTAATCCAAGGATGGATCAGCCTCAGGTAACTAGCCTGAGTAAGAAGACACTCAATCTGAGTGGGAATTTGGTTTGGGATGCTTGAATCAGGAAGATTGGACTCTTCTTGATCTTTGATCTCCACATCATCAACATCCTCACACTACTAACCACTTGGATGTTCTTCTTTGTTGGGTGCGTGGTGGCAGATCCCTTGCATCGAGTGCCATTTGCCTTGGAGATAAATTTCTCCACTTCAGCAGATGAGTCAGAGCTGATGGTTCTAGGGTCCTCTTTGCTTTTCTTAGAGCTCCCTTATCCCACATCATCATCAGCTTCCTCAAGTTTATGCTTTCTCTAGCATAGGCTTTCCCCTTGCTTTGTTGCATCTTCTTCCCCTTCAACCTTTTGTTTCGCCTCAACTTCCCTCTAAGCATGAGTTTTTAACTTTAACTTGTTCTTGGCTTGGCTTGCGATAAGGTAGGCGTATTTCCTGCCCTTTTTTTGCTGGGCTTTTTCTCACCCTTTAAGATCCAGCCTTTGCTTTTGGAGAAGAGGGAACAGAGGCTATTGAAATTTTCTCTAGCTGAGCAGTCAAGGGAACATCCTCTGCAGTATCCTCACTATCCCCTTCAAAGTCGACCACAAAAGCATCCTCATCCTCCTTGAGTATGTTTTTGGGGAACACAGTGGGTTCCACTTTGGCCTTCTTCATCGCATTTTGTACCTTTGTGTAATGAGTGTGAACTTGCTTGTTCCTTAGCTTGTTGAAGTGAGGCATATCCAAAGTCCTCTTCAGAGGAATCATCATTTCTCCTGGTCCATCGATGAATGAAGAAACATCCATCCTCACGGCCTTCATGAGGGTGGTGATCAGATAATTGTAATGGTAGACGATAGTAACTTTGGTCAAGTGATGAAGAATCAACACTAGCCAGTTAATTTGTACCTTCTACCATATGGTAGACCATGCACCTCTTGAAGTATATGAAACTGCTGAGGGACCAACACATGGATATAATTGTTTTTGAGTGTCTGTCTTATAATGATCTCTAATGTATAACCCAAATACATTCATGTGTTAACTCAAGGTACCACCTTTAGCTCGTGAGATCGGCTACTTGGGTCAAACCCAAGGAGTAAGCCTACACATGCTTGTTTGTCCGCTTCATTGATGTCAAGTCTTAATGAAACTATGAATAAGGATATTTAGACTTTTCATAGTAACACATGTGTGCAGTTCTCGCATCACATAGCTCCCACTATGTACTCACACTTGCATGCTATAAAAATAGTCACAAACTTTGTCTTATTATATCAATGAACATATACATATACTTAATAGCATATATATAATACCATCCATATACACAATTCAAAAATAATCATTGATATATAACAAAGATGCCTTATTATTGATAAACAATAATCTAAAACTGTTTGTACATTAGTGACTAATAAAGACATATTACCCTAATTGCCTCTAGGGCATACATCATGTCTAACACTTAGTAATAACCCATTGCTGACACGCTTGAATAAGTCATCCCCCATTAGACGAAATTGGGCTGCCAACTTTCTCAATGTGGTACGATATGATGTTGATGATTTGTCAGGATATTATCCAAAATTGATCAGTTGGAGGATGTCCCTAAACCAAGGTTTCAGTTCTGCTATTATTTTCATTACCAAGTGATTCTCATAGTAGGGAATTTTGGTTGATTGAAGAAACTTTCCACATGGATGCTAGCTTTGCTAACAATTCTTGCCATTTGGTTTTCATCCCGCACTACATGTAGATAGTGATATTGTTTGAATTTTGCTGACTATTCCATACTGCTTTGACATTAGGTTGGAGTGACTCCTCTTTTATTTCACAATCTTTGATGAATTTACATATGATAAGGGAAGAGTCTCCTATGACATTCACATATGTTGCCCCTGCAACACGTAGGGCTTCCAGTCCAAGTAAGCAAGCCTATTATTCGGACCCATTGTTGGTGACACTGAACTGCAAACTTTTTGCGAGAGGTATGATTTCTTTTTTAGGATTGATGATGATTACCCCAAGGATTGTGCTTCTTTTTTTATTGCTCCATCGAAGTATGTTGTCCATAGCGGCTCTTGGGTTGCCTCTATCATTGCTAGTTTTTTTTTCAGGGAATTCCAAATTTTCCACATAATGTGAGTCTAGAGGCTACTAAGAATTCGATCACTGCCCTTCCTTTAATGAATTTATTTTTATATACTTGACGTTAAATTCGGATAGCAATAACAAATAGCGAGATAATTTACCATTTAAAGTGGGAGACTGACATAGATATTTCCATGGGTCCACTTTAGTGATGGCTTGTATCTTGTAAGACTAATAATGCATGTTCACGTCTCTTATAAAAAATATTTAGAAGTGAAAACTCACATAGGTGTCGTCAATAGCGATAGTCAATATAAAGGTGGAAATCGCAAGTATACGGTTACAATTCTTAAACTATCGATCCCACGAGGAAGCGGGAGTTAATCAAGATTATTTCACGAAACTCTGCAAAAGAAATATAAGTGGTTAAAATAATAAAAAATATATAAACAACGACTGAAACTAGACTAAGTATAGATGACACACTTATCTGGTTCTAGCCATTATATCCTTCATATACGTGTACAAAACTATCATAGAATACTCATGAATAATCAATTGTTCATACTTGTATCCATGGAAGAAGCCTAATCATAAAGGTTTATGCCTAATTATGATGATCACAACATGAAATACTTAGGAAGTTCTTCTCCTCCCTAAATATCTTGTACATGATACACACACACACATATAACATTCTTTATAGTCAGATAATCTTCCTATATACTCACATATACAAAATAAGCACAAATAACAATTATTATAAGCAATAAACTGACCCTTGAACATGATAGAACACAATGATAAATGTATTAACTTATAACTTAACTAAACACATAGCATGGAAAAGTAATCATTCAAAGAGAAATGAAATATAAACACATAAATGAAGTAAATGAGATATATGTGAATAAAATATTCGAGAACTCCAACATTCAAACCATATTCTATTTAAGTTTGTCAAACTAGCTACCGTGACAGTCTTTACTCATTTCTAATATACTATTTGCACAAATTATCTCCTTTTTAAAGCATTGAATTCTTGTATATAAAAAAGATAATATGAAGAACAATTATTTTATTGATAAATGTTTTGCAAGTGCACTACAACAATACACTCTCAAGAATAAGCAGAGATCTACAAAGAGAATGATTTCGCTTAAGTTTACATATATTTTATCGAAGAATAAAGTATGTATTCTCTTGTATTTCTGAGAATAATAATGTTGATTCTCTATATGTATGGCCAAAATTCACATTATATAGGGGGAAAACGTTGTGTTGGTTCACTCCTAATTAATTGGTGAAAATGTGCATTTTCAGTTGGTAGTTATGGAAGTTTCATCAGTTGAAAAGTCAGTTGAGAAGAACTTATTCTAGCATGCATCATTTTGGTGTGTCATGATCGTGACAAGATGTCGTGATTGTGACTTTGTTCTCTAAAACATTCAATTTATCAACTTGCTGTATCACAAGCGTGAGTCTAGTTCGTAGGTGCAAACATATGGAATTTCTAAATTCTTCTTCTAGACTTAACCATGTCGAGCTTTATTCAAATAACCAATATTTCCCTCCAACTAGCATACATTTGCATCATTTTCCACACTTTTTGCATCAAATACCAATTCTAAGTAATATGCTTCTCCATTTCACCTAAACTTGTAATTGCACCAAAAATAACTACATACCACATGGAATCTTTAAAATGAAAGTAAAATTACTAATAAAATACATGCGTTTGTGGAGAAATATTTACTAAAATAAGTATCATTTTGACACTTATCATACCCCCACACTTAACTTTTGCCTTGTCATTAAGGTAGTAACAAGAATAAAGTAGATATTTCTTCAAGTTTCGAGTCCATGCGTAACAAAGACATTCAATAAGCATTTATAGTCCCATGTGCATTAAGAAGGAGTAGAATTCAAAGAAATTTACACAAGTAGGCAATGTAAAATTTAATCTAATACATACTTCATGTCACCTTCGAAGGTTACTAAGTCCTATCTCCATTATAAATGTCCTTGCTCGCTCAAATAATCCTCTTCTTCTCAAATATAACATCAATTATTAAGGAAAAAGAAAGCTCACTCTCGATATTGATCTCGAGGAATTTTTATATAGCCTATCATCTAAGCACTCTAATGGTTGCATTTTATGCTCAATGCCACTCTCTCTCACATATATTTTTGGCAACATAGTATATATTCTTTTTATATATTTTCTTCTAAAGTGATTGTATTTTATTCTCCATATCACTTTATATGCATCAATTTTTCATGTTTTTCCAATTTCATAGATTTTTTTCGTGCTAATTATCTTTCATGCGTACACCCATTTATCGTGCTATTCATTATCTTTTACCTCTCATGAATGGTTGTATTTTTTGCTCCATACCATTTCTTATCTTTTGCATAACACTTGATATCCTCTCATTTTTTTGCTTAATGCCCTCATCGTTTATTGATCAATACCTTAAGTATTATGGCTATAGTTTTCTTCATACCTGAGCGTACTTGATACTTATAGTAGTAAAATAAACCACAAGAAAAACAAAAACATGTCTATAAAATTATAGACATATCCACTTAGAAATTATCCAATGATAAAAAAATATTATAAAAAACATACCTCAACATTTGTGTCGCGCAAGAAATTCTAGCACATACTTGCCTATACTACTCTAAAAACCTGTTCCTAAGAACTTGGGTCTTGTTCGAAAATTTCTAAAATATTTATCTAAGACAAATCCGTTACTCATAACTCTCTCTCAAATGCTTGAATACCACCTATACATGTATTCATCCTATATAACAAATTAGTAACTTGGAAGAAAACTTCAACTATACCTTATAATAAGATTAAAATAAAAGTAAGGTATGGTCAAACACTTACTAGAATACATGTTCTTCATTTTATATTTTTTAGAGCACAATATATAACACAATGTAAATTTTCATTTCACTTTATTAATTTATTACAATGGTGAAAAGAAACATAAACACAATACAAAAAAGTTAAAAATTATTTTCTCCCCACCACTAAAAATACACAATATCCCCATTGCATGTAGTCACACCAAACTAATCCTAAAAGGAGAAAATGTGACTAATTCTAAAAGGAGAAAAACAAAGAAAATTCTAAAAATATTCCTAAAACATTTAAGTAATTAAGGCAATATTTCAAAAGAGTGGATAAATCTTTCCTTATGAGTGGTATTTTTTTCATCTCTCACTCGATGTCTCAAAGAAAACCAGTAATATCCACCATCTTCTCATGGAGAAAATATTGACCAGATTAAGAAATTGAAGTCTTTATGATATTAACTCTTCATCTACTTTAGTAATCGAACATTCAGTTTGATCTTCCTCTTCTTTATCCTTAATCAAGAGCCTCTTTCCAATTCCCATACTCATATAGACCCTTTATTCCCATGTCTTCTAATGATAAAAAGTTCTTTTCCTATCAACACATTTTATAAGAAAACTAGCATAAAAAAGAATATCTTTGGCCATATATGGAATCTTATCTTTCGGAGTGTAAATTTCAAAATAACAAGGCATCCGAGCAACTTAACTTAAGACGTTTGCCATTGTTTTGCAACCAAATCGTAAAGCCACATGGTTCTTTGATGCATCCATCAACATATTCATCATGATGTGTGACGTATTCATCTTTTCCTTCTCTTAAATGTAGTGAAAAGCGAGGAGATCCTTGGGATAAACTAAAGAATCATCAACCCATCCAAACAGAGTAAAACTCAAGTAGAAATACAAACACAACCAACTTAGATCTTTAATCCAACTATTCAAGGCTAATTTCAGAGAATACCTTGGTTAACCCATCAAATTGTTCTACGTTAGGTTCGGGTTCCAATCTTCGGGCATCATTGCACAGTCTACCATTGGAAAATCTAAGTATTTGTTGAGAATTTTTCGATCGAAATTGTACGAGCTGTTCCTATGCCGGAAAGTTAATGAATCTTTACTATCATCCTTCCACTTTAAACTTACTAGCATTTATACACAAATATCCTTCCTATTCCCCAATACAAAACTTCTAAACATGGGCATCCCAAAATTTGCAGGAACTCCATCACCCTTTTGTTAACACCTAGATAAATCAAAGTGATACAATCGATTAGATACATACTCAAAAATTTTGTTCTCTTAATTGTATTGTAGTGAACTCCTTCTTCGTCGTTGTAGAGCGGAAATTATGCATCATACCACTATTAGACACTAATAGCCTTTCCTTGCACTTGTTTGCATCGATTCACCATTGAAAAGGAATTTAAATAAGAAATTTAATGGGTTGGATTGGTGTGAGCATGGGATTTTGTACCAGTTCGCGCGTTCGATGATAACTATTTTTCGAGATTTAATCCCTGAATCACATAATTTTCGACTGTCCAAATGATCTTCAAATGGAAGCTCTTCTCGTAAAAAAAATAATGTTTTGGACCCTAAGTAAATATTTAGGATTGTATAAAAATATTTAAAACCTTAAAGTGAAAATTTAAAGGGTTAAAATATTTTTAAGAACCTAAATAAAGATTAAGGGTTTAGAATAATTTAATTAAATAGTTTTTTATAAAAGAAAATATTTAACGGTACCATGCTGTGGCTTCGCCATCATTTGCTGGCGAAGTCCAAAATAGATTTTTTTCCTCGGGGGAATTTTCAGTATAAAGGGATCGGAAAAATTTTACAAAAATTATATTTTCTTCTCTCAACGAAACAAAGGAATTTTAACTGCAAAAAAATATATTTTTCTTCACGAAATAATTCTGACTTTTTGAGAACCACTTTTGTTCATCTTTCTTTTTAAAACTCTTTTGATTATTTTCGAGTCTAAAACAAGTTTGGATTCGGGGATCTTATTATTTTTAAATCAATTTCTTTCATCTTTTTCTCAAAAATCTTCAGATATCCTCGGACCTAAAACAAATTTAAAGTTCGAGTATGATTATTTTAAGGATAAAAATAAAATATGATTATTTTATGGATAAAAATAAAATATTTTCACACAAAAATCAAAGGAGCACTCCCGAAAAATCAAACGGATTTGTCAACGTGAATTCGCAACAAAAGGGTAAGTCTCTGAGTTACTAGAGCTGTTATTTTCTTGTGTCTTGTATTGTGATATTTATTATTTTTCTTTTCTCCTAAATGTCTGAGACGGACTCGATTTTCATCATCGACCTAGGATTTATTTTATATCTTTTATTATTCAAATTATATTTTATTAGATCTTTTAGTTTATTTAATTGTCATTGTATTTATATTATTATGTAATTTTCTTTTATACTTTTACTTATTCTTTTAATTTATTTAATTGTGGAAATTCTCCAATATACATAATAGAATAACCCCATGAAGGGAATTAAAATTATTCCCAGAGAACAGATTTCACCTTTTACTATGCTATCATTTTCATTAAATAAAAATGAGCAACATATTTGTAAATAAAATGAATTGTTTTCTTCCAAAATAAGAATATTTAATATCCGATATTTTAATTAGGCTACACGGGCCTCCTCAAAATTAAATCGAGTATATGTATATATATTCATGTTGTGATATATCTCATGTGCTAACTTTTGTGGATGCAGGTAGACTAGATGCATGCCTAGGATTTTATTTTCCTTCATGTACTGCCATTATTTTTCAAAAAAAATTGTAATTAATAGATTAGGAGAGCGGTTGCATCCCTGGAGAATTTGTAATTTATTAATTTATTTTTCCACTATTTACTGCAGTTTGTATTTATTTATTGCTTTCGGCATGCGCGATAAATCATACCACAAACTCAAAAAAACAACTTAAGTTCGAATACGCAAGATTAAGAAATATAGTTTTTTATAGATGTAATTTAATATGATCCAATAAGAAGTAAGCAACTTATCCCGAACCCGAAATATGTCTTAGTGGATCGTCCCTCGAAAGTTAAGCCTCACAAGACTTTAATTCCTAGAAGAGCTTATGAAGGTGGCGACTCTATTAGACATGATGTATGCCTTAGAGGCAATTAGGGTGATATATCTTAATTAGTTATAATGTACAAATGGTTTCAGATTATTATTAATAATAATTAAGACACCTTTGTTATTTATTAGTGCTTTTCATTTATTTATGTATCTCGTTGGTATCATGTATGTATGGTATTATAAAGTCCTTGACAACTTCATAGCGTGAAAGTGTGAAGACATAGTGGGGCTATGTGGTGTGAGAGCTGCACATACATGTTACTATAAATAGTCTAAATATCCCTAGTCATAGTTTCATTGAGACTGGATATCAATGAAGCGGATAGACTAGCATGTGTAGGCTTACTCCTTGGATTAGATCCAAGCAACCGAGCTCATGAGCTGAAGGTGGAACTTTGAGTTAACACATGAATGCATTCGGGTAACACATTCAAGATCGCTATAAGACAAACACTTTGAAATACTTATATCCATGTGTTGGTGTCATGTCTTATTGCAGTAGTAGTACAAGTATCCTTAGACCTAAGATACTAGTTACCTTATGTAGGAGTTGTTATACTATTTGGGTCATATTTATTCATACCCTGGTAATCAAGATGATACAGGTGATTGCGAGTATAGTGATGATCATATGTTGGTAAGCCAAGTAGTCAAAATGGGATCCATCGCTCCTGATATAGTGATACAATCTGATATAGTGATACAATGGGAAATGTGCCTTAGGGCCCCTTGTTGAAGAGACACACTCATAAACCTTTGATCAGAGTATAAGATTGATAGAATAGGTTTTTAGTCAATCTTGATACATTATGGCAAGTGGTGTTCTTCGTGAACAAGTTTAATTCTAGGATAACTACAGCTATTACATGAGCTAACACTTAATCCAAGCTCAATAAACTAGATGGTGCTTAACCTGATGGAAGGAGTGTATTGTATTGTTTACTACTATAAAACCGGATCAAGTCATAGGCGCGTGACGTTCTGAGAATCAGGATCATACACCTTTGCTAGAAAGCCCATTTGATCATCTATCCATATCGATCTGGAACACTGAGCTTAAAGGTTCCCGGATGGGAAGCCAAGTTTGGGTTAACCTCTAGCGGCTCTATACTTCGGGATCCTATGAGCTCACACACTTTGGGTCTTTATCAGACTAAGTAAAGTACCTATAGACTAGGTCTATGTCGAGAATATTTAGGTTGTCGAATTCGTTGGATAAATTATTAATTGGTTGGACCAAATTAATAATTAAAAGGATTAAAGAAGAATATTGGGAAAATTACACTAAGCGAAGCAAGGGAATTTTTCCCGTTACGAGTGTGCCCCAAACGAATACGGGTTGTTTGGAGTGGGGCCTGCGCGACTGTCCCACGAGCTAAAAAAGCTCGTGGGTGTGGGCTAAGCTCGCGTTCACTAACGGGCAGCAAGCCCGCAAACTAGGCTTGTAGGGGAGCCCGCAAACTAGGCTCAGCTTGCGGGGCAAGGTAAGCCCGTTAAGGCTTACCTTGCGTGGCTGCCACAACCCTCACAAGTGAGTTGTGTATGCGGGTCAGCCCACGGATCCTAGGGATCGTGCAGTTGACCCATTGTGGGATAGGGTTTTTCCCTATCCCACATTGGAAAAAAGGGGAATCACTTCAGCTCAGCCTTTCTCTCTAAGTTCAACATCTTTTCTTAGTGAGATTTTGCGAGATCCTTCACAAGTTTGTCCAAATGACGAAGAAATTCTTTAGAAGGCTCTTTCTATTTTGAAGTGAGCCTTCTTAATTAATATTTTTGGGCTAGTCTTCAAGCGGTCTAGTAGCTATTATCTACCAACGAGTTCTACCTTAATGAAGGTTTTGGTCAGTGAAGATCTGTGTGGATCAATCGTAGAGGCTATCCTACTTTGGAAGCTAGTGCTAATGGAGTTCTGCCGAATTGCTATAAGGGAACACCGCATCCAAAAGAAGAGAGAAGCACGCATTAACTGATATTGTTCTAAAATTAGATGCTATGGTTTCTTTTATAAGTTTTATAAACCTATTGGAATCTTTGGTACATTTCAACTTAGATTATATCAATCATGGCATGCTTAGGAGATCCTTTAGGGTTAATTATAAGTTTTGAAATTCTGCCTTGCAACGTTGCATGTTTAATTATTGTCTTGATTAACCAACAGTTGTATTAGAACATGTGTTATGCTATGAATGATTGATTATAATAAGTTGAAATTGGTATTTTTAATGAATTGATTAAAGTATGCTATGCATAACTTAGGTTTCAATTCCTGTTATAGAAAATTATGTGATAACTAGATTAAGGTTTTGCTCAAACTTAGTCTAGGTGATTATCATATAAATTAACAATGTTTTGCCACACTTGTAAATGCAACTATTGAGGGTCATCCTGTACTTCACTCAATTAAAGAATGATATCTTTAAATCATAGGTTGTCCATGGTATAACGAATCAAAGTACTCGTGGTTATTTTGGTAAGGATTTGACTTGGCTTCTCATTCACTTTAAGGGGGCCTCTCTACCTGGAAATCTCCGTCGGTATTAGTTTCAAGTGTACCCAAGGGACTTTTATAACTTAGTTGATTTTTAGTATGAGAATTGGATTCCACATATGGTTTTACAAACGTGGTTTAAGTTGTTAAATTAAAACTTATAGCCATAGGTGCAAGAACTTATACATGGACCTTATTTGTTTTGCGTGCTATGTGGAGTCTTGGCATGATGGAATGATTATGATGTGCCTATCTTGAGCATGTTCCCTTAGAGTTAATAATTCCAAATAGCCCGGAATTATTATTATCATAATCATATCCATTGTATAAGATTTAGACTAGGGCGAGACAAGTGGCACCAATAAAATCCCTACAACAATATTAAGGTGGTAAATTATCTTCCTGTCATAAGTTGTGATACGAAATTTATTAACGGATGTAAGGACATGTACAACATGCTTTCCCTTAACATGTGTTTGGTCATGATCTAGATGGGTTAATTCCTTAACCAAAATGGGTTAGTTATCCATATCATTGGAGCTAATGCCATATTGGAGACACATTTGAGGAGTCGTGCAATTAGGTACGCACGTTTCGAGATAGAAAACTCAAATGGATTAGCAATTGCATGGGATGCAAATGGATGGGTTTCAACCATTGTTATCTTGTTGTGGCTTGACCTGCTAGCGGGGTTCATGATGAATGGCTATGGATGCTACCTACTAAGGAAAATTGGTTGGACCAAATTTCCCAAATTTAAATAGAAGGGGCTATTTAAATGTCTAGAAAATACTAGGAATTATGTATTTAATTGAAGACCTTATATTAAATGCATTTACATATACTAGTGTCTAAACAAATTATACCTTATATTTAGGTTGAATATGATCACCAATGGAAATGCTTGCATTGACATCGATCCTCTTGTTGACATTAAATTTGATGCTTATAACTTCAATGAGTAGTTTGAGACTGTTAGAGGATTTCTTCAGAACTACTACCTGGATTACGTTTTGACTAATCCAAGTCCCAAACATCCTGGTAAGAATGCTTTTGCATGTGAGATGAATGATTATGAGGAGCACAAGGGAAACTATGAGTTTGTCACAAAACTCATGTTAGACCACATGCTCCCAAAGTACACAAGAGTGTACCAAGGTTTGGACCTCGCAACCATGATTTTGCTGGTTAATCAAGATAGTAATTGAACATGCACCATTGCAAGATGGAATTTCAAAACTTAAAATTAACCTAAAAGATCTACTAAGCATGCCTTAATTTATATAATCTAAGTTGAAAAGTTCTATAGATACCAACAAATTTATAAAATTTATAAAAGAAACCTAACATCTAAGTTTAGAACATTACCAGTTGGTGTGTGCTTCTTTTTCTCATTGGATGTAGTGTTCCGTTAAAGCAATTAGGTAGAACTCCGTTGGCACAAGCCTTTAAACTAGGATAGCCTCTATGATTGATCCACACAGATCTTCACCAACCAAACTTCGTTGAGGTAGAACCCATTGGTGGACAGCAGCTACTAGATTTCTCGAAGACTAACCTGAAAATATAAACTGAGAAGGCTCACTTAAATATAAAAAGAGCCTTCTAAAGAATTCTTCATCGCTTGGAGAAACTCGTGGAAGATCTTGCATAACTCGCGAAGAAAAAGTTGTCGAACTCAGAGAGAAAGGCTGAGCTGAAGTGTGGAATAATAAGAGAGGGGAGGCCTATTTATAGGGAGAGGGGGAGTGGTAGACTCTCCCTCAAATACAATGTGGGATGGGAATATTCACATCTGTTGAACCTAAGTTAATAGTACTTCATAGTACTTAAACATTTTAGAAATAACAAACTATCTAGAATAGTGAAATTAATTGAGTACTAAGTATACTCTTAATTAATGAAGTTTACTTGAGTTTGTTTAAGGAAAAACAGCTCAGTTTACTGAGTAATTAATTAAGTTATAGCTTAGAGTAGGAAAAGCTAAGTTGGTGATGAGTACTAAATAGTTTAAATAGATATCTACTAAACTATGCTGAGTTAGCTTTTATGTATTACAAAGCCAAGTGTGTTGACACTTAGAGAATTAAATGACACTTGTACTACTAACGTCTTCTGTGAGAAACAGAATATACCCTTGATGCTTTTCAGGATAAAAAGAGCTGAAATTAAAGAAGATATTCTTATGGTCCTCACATTCAAAAGGTGAAAATACGGAATGTTAGAGATTCCTCATGAAAGTCCAAGATTAAAGGAATCCTCTAACATGCGCCGTTACTCAGTGCTCCTCTACAAATGTTAGAAAGTCAACTAAAGATAGAATGCCAAGTTTCATCTAGCCCACCTCTCTATCAGAATGGATTGCTTGAAGACAAACAAGTTTTTGACAATGTAATTTTATCGTGCTTCAACGTTTAAAATCTCTGTCTCTAAATGTCCTAGAATCTGTCTCCAACGGGATGATTCGAAAGATTTGAAGAAAAGAGTAATTGAAGAGCTGTCAGGATGAGAAGTTTGCAATAGCCACTTCACAAAGCTTCAACTACAAATAGAATACTAGAGTATACGTTCAAACTTGGTAAATCATCTCGAATTTCTTCAAGAGCTGAAACTCTATTCAAATACTCCCAACTTCAAGAAATTCCAAATGAAGCAATCAGCAAACACTCATCGTTTCAATCTGTTTGTAATAGAGAGAATATCACTCATAGATTTAACCTTGTAAAGGATTTAACATTTTATAAGTTGAATTCAGTTTGCAATCTTTTCATAAATTTGAGTGTCAATTTAGGAATGGTACCTAAACAAAGTCTGAGAGGAAGTTAGAAAGAAAGTTACTTTCTGTAATAGAGTCTACCCACTGTAAAGGCTACTCAGCCTAAGTAAAGAATGAACACTAGTGGATTTAAGCTCAGAGAGGGTATCCGGGGACTAGAGGTAGTCTACAGGCTGAAATAGTATAAAACCAGGTGTTGAAGTTCTAACTTTTACTTTTGCCTTTATCGCGCTTCATATCTCATTCATCATTCTTTCCATCTTATCATTTTGCTTGAAAACCCAATCGAAACAGAGTTGAGAACTCAGCACGTGATTGAAGATAAAATGTGCCAGCAAAGCTGAGCAGTTTATAAGCTTTTAGACCTAGCTCAACATCGCCTAACTCAGCACACATCTAAAAACTAAACTTGGTTAAAATATTTTAATAAACTCAAAAAGTAACCAAGAATTGTGTTCACCCCCCTTTACTGTTGTATTAAAGTCGTTTAAGGTTCAACAAGTGGTATCAGAGCAAGTGCTCAACTTTTAGACTAGTTGTCTTTGAGTTAAAGATCCATAAATAGCTTATAACAACTTTAGTTCTGGCTTGGGAGAGATAGTACTCCTGAAGGAGGGAATGTCTATAACTAGGCCACCATTATTCAACACTAATCATTACACATTTTTTGAAAAAATGCTTGAAAAACTTCATTCAATCTTAAAGAATGCAAGCATGGCTCGCTATAGAGCATGGACAGCAAATTCCTACTGTAATCAGGAATGGGAAGTGTTACAATCGATCCAGAAGATTATAACGACGTTGATCTTAGGCATCTGAAAGAGAATGCCACAGCGATTAATTACTTACACTATGCTCTAGATCTTACTAAATTTAACAAGGTCTAGGGCTCCGAGATAGCATAGGAAATCTGGAAGAAGTTGGAGATTACCTATGAGTAGACTGACAAGGTCAAAGATTCCAAGATCAACCTCATGCTACGAGAGTATGAGATGTTCTGGATGGGTGCCAACGAGGGTATTCAGGTTATGAATACTAGGTTCATTAACATCGTTAAAGAATTGAAGCATCTTAGCAAGGATTTCACCGAAGAGGAGCTGTTGAAGAAGATTCTTTGCACTCTTACCTAAGAGTGGGATGCCAAGAAGAGCGCGATTGAGGAGGCTCATGATCTTAAGACCTACAACTATGATGAGCTGATAGGCACCTTGTTGACTTAGAAGATGAGCCTAAGGAAATATACCAATGACTCCAAAAGTAGTAAAGGCAAGGAAAGAGAGGGCAAAGCCATTATCTTGAAAGTTGATTCCTTTGATGAATCCACAAGATGCGATTTTGATGAGTAAATGGCCCTTCTAACTAGGCATTTCAAATGCTTCATGAAGAAGGACGGGAAGTTCAACAAGAAGAAGTTTCCCGCTAAAATCAAGTCAACTTAGCGCCGGCGAGGAGCTGAGAAAGGACTCAAGAAGGAACACACCAAAGATATCAAATGCTTTGGCTATGGTTAGAAAGTCCATATCTAGTTGAGCTATCCAAAGACTAAGAAGGATAGATACAAGAAGAGGTTCGCAAAGAAGAATGAGGCACTTGTTACCACTTGGAGCGATTCAGAAGAGTCTTTGTCATCAGATGAAAAAGCAACTGGTTGACCCAACCTTTGTGGATGGCCATAGAGAATGAAAGGGGTGAAGGCTCAGCATCTACCTCAAGTAGAAGTCAAACAAGTGCTGACTCTGAAGCTGGGCGTAACAAAGGAAAGGCTCCTCAAACTGAGGTACATCCTGAAATCCCTTTGTCAATAGAAGAGTTCGCCCAGGCACTCTTTGATGTCATAAAACTTTCTAATAAATTAATGAAAAAACATCAAAGAGCTAGTGAGGAGAAGTGAAGATTAGGAAGACACTATTGCTTCCTTATCTCTAGATATCCGCTTTCTTCAAGAAAAAGCTAAGTATCAAGATGTTTATGTCTGCAAGCTCTCTAAGAAATTAGATGAGTTGACTACTGAGATTAAAGCTTTAAAGAAGGAGGTTCCTCCTCCAGTCAACAATCAGACTCTGAATAACCAAACTTGTAATTCTAAGAGGAAGAATTCCTCTAAAAAGAAGAAAGCGAGCTAAACCAAAGAAAAAATGGCATGCGGTTTTTGTGGAAAAGATAGACATACTACAATTCTCTATAGGCATAAAAATGGTTATTACCACGAGTATGATTTGAGGAACCTAAGAATTACTAACAAAGGAGGACCTAGCTCGAGAGCATGGGTACCTAAGAAAATGTAACTATTTTGCAAATGAGCCTTAGATCCGTTGATGACTCTAGAATGTGGTATGTGGATAGCGAATGCTCAAGGCATATGATAAAAGTTAGTTCATCTCATCGGAGCTCAAAAGAAATGGAATTGTCTATTTCGAAGATAACCAAAAAGTCAAGATTGTGGGCTATGGCACTGTTTGTGTCTCTCCTTCAATCAAAGAGGTTTCTCTAGTCAAAGGACTCAAGTTCAACTTGCCTAGTGTGGCCCAGCTTTGTGACAAAGGCAGGAAGGTTACATTCGACTCAACAGGTTGCTCAATTATTGATTGTAAGACTGATTCTACTATTCTCTTTGCTCCTAGAATTAATAATGTTTATATGATTGATTATCCCATAACTCCACTAATGTGTGTCTTATATCTAAGGAGGATCATTTGTGGCTTTGGCATATAAGGTTGGGTCATATAAATATGAACATTCTGTCCAAACTGACCAGAAAGTAATTAGTTATAGATTTACTTAGCATCAACTTTGGGAAGGATAAACTTTGCTCAGCTTGCCAACTAGGTAAGCAAGTTAAAAAATCATTTAGGTCACTTAATAATGTAGTAACTAAGCGACCGTTGGAGCTCCTCCACCTAGATCTATTTGGCCCAGTTCAACCTATGAGCTTGGGTGGAAAGAGATTCTCATTGCTGATTGTGGATGACTTCACAAGATTCATTTGGTAGTCTTTCTGAGTAGCAAAGGTGAAACGTATGAATCTTTTATCAAGCTCAGTAATCAGATAATGAAAGATATAGGAGCTAAAATCAGTAGAATCCGAAGTGATCATGGACTTGAATTTGAGAACTTTCATTTCGAAGAATTCTATTCAGCGCATGGCATTGACCACAACTTCTCTTCCCCTTTATACTCCTCAACAAAATGGGGTTGTAGGCTCTGTTCTTTTCAACTGAAACTGAACTTACTGAAACTGAACTGAACTGAAACTTATTATTCTGAAACTGAAAATATTGAAACTTAATTGAATAATAATTATTTACATCAATAATAACAACATTACCTTGTAACTTTATAATATTATATTTTTGTTTCATTAATTTTATTATGATATTTTGTTGGATCCTTAACTTTTTCAGTATTAACATAAACCACACTTTATAATAATATTTTGGGACAAATGTAGTTTAATTAAAAATACTACAATATGAAAAAAGTAATTAAGTTAGTAAGCGGAATTCTATTGTACAACAAAATTGGGAGATGAACCAAAGCAATATCCAACATGTCGATGAGGATAGTGAAATGATGACATGGACGAAGATTGAATTAGAAAAATTAACCTAACCATTAACTATAATATTGTAATATTTCTCAATTATATTGTTAGTAGTGTGGAATTCTATTGTACAACAAATTTGAGAGATGAACCAAAGCAATATCCAACATATCGATGAGGATAGTGAAAATGACGACATGAATGTAGATTAAATTATAAAAATTAAGTTAACCATGAATTATAATATTGTAATATTTCTCAATTATATTGTAATGAGTATGTTTTTAATACTTTATAATTAATTATTTTATCTATTTATTTATTATCAAACAATTCGTTATTAACGATAATAAATAATCAAATTTAACATATCATTAATAATATTCTTAAATAATTTTTATTACTTACTATTTATTTTATTTATGATTAATATTTTTGTTTTAATTTCTCATTCTAATAATATATATATTTAAAATTACTTTAATTATATTTACAATAATATATAAACTGAAACTGAACTGAAACTTAAATGAAACTTAACTGAAATTGAACTGAAACTAAACTGAATTGAAATTAAACTGAATGGACTGTTGAATAAGTTGAAAATAATAGAGTCGTAGAAAGGAAGAATAGAACCATAGTTGAAATGGCTCGATTCATGCTGAGTGATAACAATCTACCAAAGTACTTTTGGGGAGAAGATGTTAACACAGCTTGTTATATCTTGAATCGGGTTTTAATTCGCCCAATTCTAGAGAAAACACCCTATGAGCTTTGGCGAGGGCACAAGCCTAAGATTGGTCATCTTAGATCATTTGGTTGTAGATGTTTTGTTCTTAACACCAAAGAGCAGTTAGGCAAGTTTGTTTTTATGTCTGATGAAGGTATCTTTATGGGATACTCAACTAACAATATAGCATATAGAATATATGTCAAGCGTATTGGCCTATTAGAGGAGTCTATGCATGTAGATTTCGATGAAACTAACAATGCAGAAAGATGTCCATAATATGAAGGAGTAACCCAACTAGTAAATCAACTTAGTATGCCACTCTCTATGCTGCCCAACCTAGCACAAGAACCTGAAGCTGAGGAAGTCAAAGATGATGATGATCTCTCTATCAACTTTAACAATGGCGAAGATCAAACTCCACCTCAGCAACCCATTGTAGATCCTCCAGCTACTGATCCAAGTTTACTAAGGGAGATTAGGATACATTGCAACCATCCGCTAGACAAATTTGTTGATGATGTTCATAATCCGGTGATGACGTGAGGTCAGCTCAACAGGATGATGAGTCATCCAGCTTTCATCTCATTGATTGAACCCAAGAAGTTTAAAGATGCAAAAGGAGATGATTATTGGATGATCGTAATGTAAGAGGAGCTGGATCAGTTCAAGTGCAATGATGTTTGGGATCTAGTTCCTAAGCCTAAAGGGAAATCAATTATCAGCACCAAACAGGTTTTCAAGAATAAGCTTGGTGAAGATGGCTCTATTATCAGGAACAAAGCCAAGCTTATTGCGCAAGCCTACAATCAGCAAGAAGGCATCGATTATGATGAGACTTATGCTCTTGTAGCCCGGCTTGAAGCTATTTGAATCCTATGTACTTTCGCATCTCATTTGAATTTCAAGTTATTTCAAATGGATGATAAAAGCGCAATCCTGAATGGATTTGTTCAAGAAGAAGTTTATATTTACCAGCCTCCTTGCTTTGAAGATCTAAAGAATCCTGAGAATGTCTTCAAATTGAAGAAAGCTCTTTACGGATTAAAGCAATCTCTCAAAGCTTGTTGTGAGAGGCTAACCAATTTCTTGATCAACAAAGGCTATGAAAGAGGAAAAGTATATACAACTCTATTTATCAAGAGAAGGAAAGAAGATGTGTTGGTGATCCAAATATATGTAGATGGTATCATATTTGGAGCAACTGATGGGAAGCTATGCAAGGAATTCAGCAAGTAGATGAAAAGTGAGTTTGAGATGTTAATGATGGGAGAGCTCAACTTTTCCTTGGTTTTTAAATTAAGCAGACTGAAGATGGAATCTTTATCAGTCAAGTAAAGTATGCTAAAGAAGTCCTTAGGAAGTTTGATATGGAGCATTTAAAGCCAATGTCCACTCCCATGGCCACTGATACTATCTTGAGTAAAGATGAAGCTAGAAGATCTGTAGACAACAAGTTATATAGAGGAATCATAGACTCTCTTCTTTATCTTACAGCTAGTAGGCCAGACATACAGTATGTTGTGTGCTACTATGCTCGTTATCAAGCTGACCCTAGAGAATTTCATTTAGCAACTGTTAAAAGAATTCTCCGGTACTTGCAAGGTTCTATTGAAGTAGGTCTGTATTATCCAAACAGCATGGATTTCACTCTAAAAGGATTCACAGATGCTAACTATGAAAGAGACAAGCTCAATAGGAAAAGCACACATGAGGATGCCATTTCCTTGGAGAATGCTTAGTCTCATGATACAACAAGAAGTAAACTTCTGTTGCGCTGAGTACAACTGAAGCTGAATACATGGCCGCAGGAAGTTGTGTAGCACAACTGCTATGGATCAAGCAACAACTAGAAGATTATGGTAAAAAGTCAAAATGTCTCGAAGTTATGTGTAATAACAAGAACGTAATTGACCTATCCAAGAACCCAGTTCAGCATGGCAGGATGAAGCATGTCAACATCCGATATCACTTCATTAGAGATCATGTGCTAAAGGGAGATGTCAAGCTGGAGTATTGTGAGCGAACGACATGGAATGCGATGGGCCGAGAGCGCGTGAATGAGAGGCGCAGTCCACCGGGGTGTTTTTGTTGAAAAAGATAATTATCGGGTTGTAGACCCAAAAGGTTTGAAAGAGAAAGCGAAAACATTTTTAGATTGGTCAAACCCGAATCCGCCGTCTCTTAGTGTAGAGTCGCCACCTGGATTAGTTATTTCAGGGAATTAGAGTCCTGTGAGGCTTAACGTTCGGGGGATGGCCCACTAAGACACAGAGATTTGGGTTCGGGATAAGTTACTTACTTCTTATTAGATAACATTAAATTACATCTATAGAAAACCATATTTCTTAGTTGTGCATATTCATACTTATGTCATTTTCGAGTTTATAACGTATAATTCACACATATTTGGAAAGCGATAAATAAATACGGAAAAGTAAAGATTAAAATTACAAAAACTCGGGGGATGCAACCGTCCACTTAATCTATTAATTACATTTTCGTAAAAATATTAATTGCGATACTCGAAGGAAAATAAAATCATAGGCATACATCTAATCCTAATCAACTTGCATCCACAAAGGTTAGCATAGGGTATAACACAATATTTGCACATATGTTCGATTTGATTTTGAAAAGTCCCGTGAGGCCTAATTAAAATATCGCCGGTTAAAAATTCTTATTTTAGAATAAAGTAATTTATTTTATTAACAAATATGTTGCTTATTTTAATTAATGAAAATGATCACATGGGAATAATGTGAGGTATGTTATCTAGGAATAATTTTAATTCTCTTCGTGGATGTATTTCATAATTAAATAAATTTAAGAAATTAATTAAAAGCATAAAAGAAAGTTACATAATAAAATAATGACAAATAAATAAATAAAGTTAATAAATTATAATTTAAAGGAATAAAATAAATCCTAGGTCGATGACGAAAATCGAGTTTGTCTCTGTATTTAGGAGAAAAGAAAAATAAATATAAAAGTATAATACACAGGAAAAAGCAACTCTAGGAGCTCAGAGGCTTACCCTTTCGTTGCGAATCTACGTCAACAAATCCGCTTCATCTTTGGGAGTGCTCCTCGTTCGTTTTGATTTAATTCGTGTGAAAATATGTTATTTTAATCCTAAAAATTTTCAGACTTAGACTCTACATTTGTTTTAGGTCCGAAAATATCTGAGGATTTTTTAGAAAAAGATGGAAGAAAATTGGTTTGAAAATAATAAAGTTTGGCATCCAAACGTATTTTGGATCCAAATATAATCAAAGAATTTTCTAAGAAATATGAAAGAAAATTAGAATTATTTTATCAAGAAAAAAAAATTTTGTCGATAAAAAAAGAAAATATTTTTTTTGAAATTTTGTGGAGAAAAAAATAATTTTTTAATCAATTTTTGGTCCCCAAAATCCAAAATGGGGAATTTTTGGCGAGCCCAGCTGGGCTTGCCCAAGGTCCTTTATATTTTATTCTTTTTTAAATAATATTTAAATATTACATATATACATATATGTTTATACAAATTTATTTTCTCTTTATTTTTCTTAAAATATATACATAAAAAATAAAATGATTTAAATAAATTATTTTGGACTCTCAAATATTTCATTTATGTCCTTTAAAAATATTTTAAGCCTTTAAATTTTCACTTTGAGGCTTTTAAATATTTTTTTTACTATCCTAAATATTTATTTTAGGGCCCAAAATATTATTTTTTTAAGAAAAGAGCTCCCATTTGAAGATCATCGGACAGTCGAAAATTGTGTGATCCAATGATTAAAATCTCGAAAAGCCGTCATCATCAAACGTGCGAGGTGGTACAAAATCTTGTGCTCACAAGTATGTTCCTTCAAAAGAATAGTGTGCTGACATATTCACCAAACCATTGCTAAAGGAACAGTTTTATATCATGGGGCAGCTTATTGGAATGGCGAACCCGCTGTGATGAAGAAGAAGAATGAAAAATCAAAATTTTTTGCTAAGTGTTGAAGATCAAGTCTTATTTAATCTAGGAGATAACACATGCTTAACTCTGTTTAAATTAAAAGTAACAGCTTGAGATTCAATTTCGAGTTTAAAATCAAAACCCACGTTTTCAAAAAGACTGGCTTTTGAATTGGAATAGTTTTATGCTAAACTTACTATTTTACTAAGGTGGTTAATTAAGTTTTAATCTTAGTGTTAATTCTCATCTTGAGTTGAGGAAGTGCCATGTATCATCGTCACTTCAAGAGGTCTATTAAAGCTAAAGGAGTTGAAGAGAGAGGTTACCTACTTTTACAAATTTCAATCGATTCAGAGCTTAAGAACCCTAATTTCCTTTCTCTCAAGAGTCCCCTTCACTTTTCTCAAATGGCGATCACAAGAACCACTTTTAGACTCAACTCCACCACTTTCAAGAAGCTCATTGTCAACATTGATGGTAAAATGGAGAAGCTAACCTTGGAAGCTGGAACTTTATTCACCAAGGTCGATTACGCTGACAAACTAGATTTTTGCTCGGTATATGAGGTCGATTATGAGATCCTTCTTAGGAATCGAACCATGCATAGGATTATCAGACATCAGAATCTGAGCTTGATCCTTCAAATGGAAGGACCCGCAATTATAGGGCTAATTAGGGCTTTTTACTCTCACCTATAAACCATCCAAGGCTTGAATGATGTCTTGCTGGTAGAATTCAGAGGAAAGTCCACTCTCATTTGCTCAAGGTTGATTGGGAGCTTCCTGAATATACCTCAAAAAGGTACTCAGCTCCGCAGAATCAGTGATGAAGATACCGTGATAGTTCTTGAAGATTGGGAACTTCCCTCCAACTACATGTCTGGAGAAATTGCTACATCCGGAATGAGCTGAACAACTAGAGCATACCACGAACTAGTAGTGAAGATGCTGCTACCCAAGAATGGGTCTATAACTAGCTACACCTACTTCGAAAGGTGTGTGGTCTACCATATGGTAGAGGGTAAGAGGCTTAACTGGCCTGTGGTGATTCTTCACTACTTGACCAAGTTGACTACCATTTATCATTGTGGTTACCTCATCACCTCTTTGATGAAGGCGGTGAAGGTAGCTATAGCTCAGTTTCTGGGGGCGTCTGGTGAAACAGTTGCGTCGGTGAAGAAGACCTTAGATCTCATCCACTTCACCAAACTGCTTCACAATCAAGTGCATACTAAGTACAACAAAGCACAAGAGAAACGCAAGCTCAAGTGTGTACTGATAGTATTTCCAAAGGAGAAAGAAGATGGATTCATGGTGGATTTTGAGGGAAGTGAGGATACAAATGATAAAGTGCCTCTAACAGCTATGCTAGAGCAACTCAGCACCTTGGCCTCCTCACCAAAACCCAAGGCCACTTCTTCCAAGGCCAGGAAAAAGTGCCCATCCAAACCCAAGGCTGATGAAGCGCCTGCTCAACCCCAAAGGCAAAGGAGGTAGATGAAAGCAAAGCTTGCACTCAGAGAAAAGCTGAGGCAAAGCAGCAAGCTGAGCAGCTGGCTGAAGAACAGGAAGATGCGATTGAGGCTGAGGAAACCCTGCGCCAAAGAAAATACAAAATTGTTATTTCAGAAGAATCTGAGGAGCAGGGTGAGGCCAAGAAGTCAAGGGAAGAGAACACAACAAGTCTTGGAGATGCGACTGAGACTAACGAGGCCATTGCTAAAGCTAAAGCCACTCAACGCAAGCGTTCTGCCACCAATCGGCCCTTGCAAAAAAATGTGCAAGTGGTGAGGAGTGATGAGGATGTTGGAGGAACACTACTTTGAGGAGTTTGAGAAGATTCTAGGTAGTTTGTATGTGATTCAGAATCACTTGGCAAAAGAAAGCTCCAAAAGTTTGGTTGACAAGATGGCTATAGTCTTAGCTGGATTGACGAAGTATGCAGCCCAGCTTGGTTTAGCGATTACATCCATCCCCAGGTATACTACACTTGCTAACGCAATCGCAGGAAAGATAAAGGGTACCGTAGATGCTGCTATTGAGCAGCTGAGTTCCTTGAGTTCTAACATTAAAACTCAAGTTACACAGCTCCAAAAATTCGGTGAAGAGCAAGACAAGATAAAGAGGAGCACCAATCGCAAGATAGAAAATGTGCTCAAGGAAGTAAAAACTACCAAGGACATCAGCCACACCATGGCAAAATTTTTAGAAACCATGTCTAAATTTCCAATGAATCATGATGGCAAGCTGGATCAAGTACTCAAGATTGTTAATCAGATCTCAATCAAGGTGGACAAAAAGCCTGTGTTGAACATTGACTCTCTCACTTCAAAGATAGATATTGTCTGCAAAGAAGTAAACGACATCACAGATGCAAAAATCTCAAAGTCTCAAAAATTTCTATTAGATGCCATGGGTAAAATTTTTCCTGAGATGCCAATGCCAAGCCTTCCACCAACTGAGTCACTCTATCTAGAAACCGGTATGACCATTCACTCTAAGTTGAATGTCATCAAGACCAAAGTGGAAGATCTACAAAGGAATGTTTGGAAGTTGGTAACAACTGGAGAACTTGATGCTAAGGACATTGATTATATAGCTAGGTGTATATCATCTATATGCCCTAAGATCCTTGACATGGAGGCAAAACTGAATATCACACTGTCTGCAACAAATTTCAGAGCTCTGCTGCAGTGCTTTCAACAATTCGTGTGCCAAGGATTCGACCAAATAGCTCACCTATCTAGATGTCACCACCTTCTTCTCAACGAGCTTAATGATCAAGAATTCCTAACTTCCAAATGCAAGCACATGCTAGAGCAAGAATATCCCTGCAAATCATTGGCAAGCCGTAAGACTTCCAAGTCGCCTTAGACTCCTTTAATGTCTACCTAGAACAAATCGTGAATGGACAAATATCAATGGGGGAGAAGGTAGCTGAAGATGCCCTTAGAAAATTGAATCTTAATAAGGGATCTCTTCCAAGGAGACCTTAGTATCCACCTCCGCATCATCAACATCAATCTTAACAGCAGCAGCCAAAGCCATCCTCTGATCAAGATAGGACCGAAAACTCTTCAAAATCTCACAAATAAAGCCATGTACCTAGTAGCATAGATAGTTCTTGTAATAGATTTTAGATTGTAACGTTAGTTTAGAACATATATTATGTACAAACCAAGAATTTTATTAATGAAAATTACAAGTTCTATCTTATTAAGTTAAGATCTTCTTAACTTTAGTTTATATTATGATGTATGTTTAATTCTACTATTAGTTGAATATTGATGTAGGAACTCATACAAAGAGACCAACCTTAAAGAAAGCTAAAGTAAGACCAAGTCCCAAAATGAAGAAAAATCCTCTAAGTATGGGGGAGCTTAAGCTGACTAAGGAAAGTCACTCAGTATATGGGAGTCTTACATCACATATCAGGAATTTCAATATCTTTAAACTATTGTATTCAATTAATCTCTTCTACTACCTAGTTTGTTACCTGTCCAAAATGGGGGAGATTGTTGAACCCAAGTTAATAGTACTTCATAGTACTTAAATGTTTTGGAAATAAAAAATTGTCTAGGATAGTGAAATTAATTGAATACTAAGTATACTCTTAATTAATGAAGTTTACTTGAGTTTGTTTAAGGAAAAACAACTCAGTTTACTGAGTAATTAATTAAGTTATGGCTTAGAGTAGGAAAAGCTAAGTTTGTGCTGAGTACTACATAGTTTAAATAGATATCTACTCAGCTATGCTGAGTTAGCTTTTGTGTATTAAAAAGCCAAGTCCGTTGACACTTAGAGAATTAAAAGACACTTGTGCTATTAACGTCTTCTATGAGAAACGGAATATACCCTTGATGCTTTTTAGGATAAAAAGAGCTAAAATTAAAGAAGACATTCTTGTGGTCCTCACATTCAAAAGGTGTCATTACGGAATGTTGGAAATTCCTCCCTAAAATCCAAGACAAAAGGAATCCTTTGATATGCATTGTTTCTTAGTGTCTCCACGCACCTTTGCAAACGTCAGAAATTCAATTAATGGCAGAATGCCATGTTTCATCTCGCTCGCCTCTCTATCAAAATGGATTACTTGAAGACAAATGAGTTTTTAACAATAGAATTTTATCACACTTCAACATTTGAAATCTCTATCTATAAACATCCTAGAATCTGTCTCCATAGGAAGATTTGAAAGATTTAAAGAGAAGATTAATTGAAGAGCTGTCAGGATGAGAAGATTGCAATGGCTACTTCGCAAAGCTTCAACTATAAATAGAAGATTGCAACAAATGTTCAAACTTGGTGAATCACCTCAAATTTCTTCAAGAGCTGAAACTTTGTTCAAATACTCTTAGCTTTAAGAAATTATAAATCAAGCAATCAGTAAACACTCATCATTTTAATCTGTTTGTAATAGAGAGAATATCACTCATAGATTTAACCTTGTAAAGGATTCAACATTTTATAAGTTGAATTTAGTTCGCAATCTGTTCATAAATCTGAGTGTCAGTTTAGGATGGGTACCTAAACTGAGTTTGAGAGGTAGTTAGAAAGAAAGGTACTTTCTGTAATAGAGTCTACCCATGGTAAAGGCTGCTCCGCCTAAGTAAAGAACAAATACTAGTGGATTTAAGCTTAGAGAAGGTATCCGGGGACTGGAAGTAGGCTAGGGGCTGAACCAGGATAAAACCAAGTGTTGAAGTTCTAATTTTGCTTTTGCCTTTATCGTGCTTCGTATCTTATTCATCATTCTTTCCTTCTTATCATTTTACTTGAAAAATCAATCGAAGCTAAGTAGAGAACTCAACACGCGATTGAAGATAAACTATACCAGCAAAGCTGAGTAGTTTATAAGTTTTTAAACCAGGCTCAGCATCGCCTAACTCAGCACGCAACTAAAAACTAAACTTGGTTACAATATTTTTATAAACTCAAAAAGTAACCAATAACTGCATTCACCCCCCTCTGCAGTTGCATTAGAGCCATTTAAGGTCCAACACCATTCCACAACTAGGTCAGCCATGTGTTCGCAAGGTTTCAACTCTAATGACTCTGACGGGTTATATTCTAAAATGAAGCCAAAAACCTTGTTCCCCACTTTTCTATCGATAAGATAAAAGTTCAAAATACAAATAGGTGTTGTCAATACCGCTTATCTAAATAGAAAAATGGTGACCACTGCAAGTATACAGTTATGATGTAGTTTTAAAAGATATCGATCCCACAGGGAAGGACCAGCTCTAAAGATCAACAAGAGAAACTGAATAAAGAAAATAAATAGATTTGATTTTAATTGGGAGGATTGGAATGATGGATGAATAGATTAATGTATGAAAGATTAGAAAATATAAAAGTATATAAATTTTCCCTACGAATAAGTATAGCAAAGAAAACATGAGAGGTCATCAAAGATATTACATTCGCTAGATTAATTTAACAGACTCGGTTCTAGACACTCATATATTTAATTATTCACCGCAGAGCAACACATGAAATGACTTTTCTAAATCTAGTGCAAACGAATTAAGACGATTATATAAACCTGGACAACAATATTACTATGCTTAGTACGGGTCGATCTCACATAGCCACATTTAGCAAGTTACCATTCCAAAAATGTTGGCTCACTAAAGAGCGTTATAATCATAGATCCAGTGATTATACACAATCTCGTTAACCCCGAAACTACTCTTAAAGTTAACTCAAAAGCATATAACTTGATTAATATAAAAGACTCAACATGAAATACACATTATTACACATAGACATATCATAAACTTCGAAATAGAAAGTATAAGTAGAAAGCAAAGAAAAGTTGTAAGGTATGCAAGTGAAAGCTAAAATTGATCAAACCGTATCCACTCTTTAATGGGAGTCGTCAATTCCCGCAATTCTTATGTATACTTTGAATTCGATCTCGACTCGTACAGAACATCTGCTAGGATGCTATTCTTTATGAATATCGAATAAACAAATATTGAAGAATAAAAACTTTTATTAATAAGTGATTTGCAATTACACTTATACAACAATCACTCGAATATGTAGAGAAATCTAGTGATCGAAATAAGGATTCGAATAACCTATACATTTTCTCGCTAACACTTATGAACGTAGCGAAAACTAGATAATTTCACTCTCTATCTACACATAATACCACCCACCATAAAAGCCACGAAAATGGTTGAGTTTGGAGCCTTATTTATAGAGTTTGAAGGGTTGCGTCTATCCATACGAAGAATTGTGTCCATTGGTGAAAGATTACATCACTTCATTGTGATTGGTTGAGAAGCTTTAATCTTATCCATAATGGATAGGCACCTTTTCATGATTGGTTGACTTCCAAAAGGTGTCTTTTTATTTGGTAGTTGATGGCGGTTGATCATTCTTATCTGGCGGTTGGTAGTTAAGAAGATTTGACCAAAAAATCATCCAAGTCAAGACCACGATATAAATATCATGATCATGAATACTTGTTTGGCAATTTTCTATTCTGAAGAATACTAAGTCACGACCGCGAGTGGTTGTCACGATCGTGAAATGTGTTTTTCGTCAGAATTCTCCTTGTAACTTTACCGATCTTTGACAACTTCGATCCTAAGCCAAATCTTTAAGTTCCACGCATCTGTTCACATCTTTTTCACTCTTTTTACATAGAATTCCACTTTAGATCATTTTATTCCCAAGATTTACCTAGTATCTGCATTTGCACCAAAAACAACTATATACCACGTGAAATCTTCTATAGGAAGTATAAAAATGACTTAAACTATAGTGTTTAGTGTATAAAATTATATTGATAATAAGTGTAATTATACACTTATCATGCCCCCACACTTAAATTTTGCCTTATCCTCAAGGTAAATTCAACAGAAGTGTATAAATTGTTAATCAAGTTTGTACCTCATTTGGCGAAAGACTATTGCAGTGAGTACCACATTCCCACATTGCAAAAGATTCAAGTAGAAGTCCGAAATTTCCCACAAATTAGTAATGTGCAATTTATATTGCTTAGTTGCATACTTTTGCTCTTAATGGGGAGTCAACAGAATCGCATCTTCATATAAGCATTATTTGCATTCTCAAATATTTCCTTCTCTTAAGCATAGTATAAAGTATAAAGGACATAGAAAGCACACTTTGATTAATTTCTCTCAAGGCATTTTTAGTAACCTAGGATGCTAAAACACTCTTAGTGGTTACATTTTATGCTCCATACCACTCTCCCCTTTTTTCAGTGGTTGCATTTTATGCTCCATACCACTCTCATTTTTTTCTTTTAAGTATATCGTGAGCGAATGACACAGAGCAGTGGGTTGAGAGCGTGCGGGGATGAGAGGTGCAGTCCACGAGGGTGTTTGAAAATGGTGCACCGGGTCGGGGACTAGGGAAAAAGGTTGAAAGAGAGAAAGCAAAAATGTTATTCAGATTGTTTAAACCTGAATCTGCCATCTCTTAGTGTGGAGTCGCCACCTGGATTAGCTCTTTCCAGGAATTAGAGTTTCTAGGAATTAGAGTCTTGTGAGGCTTTATGTTCGGGGGATGGCCCACTGAGACATAGAGATTCAGGTTCGGGATAAGTTGCTTATTTCTTAAGTGATCACATTATATTACATCTATAGAAAATTGTATTTTCTTATTTATGCATATTCCCACTTAGGTTGTTTTTAAAGTTAAAATGCATGATTTAATGCGCATGCGGAAAGCAATAAATCAATACACCAAGCATTAAGTAAATGTGGAAAAATAAATTAATAAATTACAAAACTCAAGGGATGAAATCGCCCACCTAATCTATTAATTACAATTCCCGTAAAAATATTTGCAATACCCCGAAGGAAAATAAATCTTAGGCATACATCTAACCTGCATCCACAAAGGTTAGCACGAGATATAGCACATACGTTCGATTTGATTTTAGCGAGGCCCGTGTGGTCTAATTAAAACATTGATAGTTTAAAGTTTTTATTTTAAATAAAAATGGTTCATTTTAATTTACACGTATGTTGGTCATTTTATTAATGAAAATGCCGCATGTGAATTTTATCGGGTCGGATATCTGAGAATGGGGTTCTCTTCGTGACAGTAACCTAAATCAACATTTAGAAATATAGATCTAGGCCGAGCATGCATAACATAGCCATCATTTAGGTTAACAACGGTAACAATGTCATCCATATCGTTACCGACTTCTCTATGAAGGGCGATATTACTACTCCAAACTTTAATCAACATACTAATACATTAATAAATAAAAAATAAATCCTAAATAATTTAGGGGTTTGTTATCCCCAATGATACATTCCCAAACTCAGATGGATCTCAGCGGGTCGTTCCGGGATAAAAAGATTCAAAACGGAGTAAAATGGAGCGAAATTGATTTCTGCCAAAGGTAACATCGATACTGATGTTGGAAAAATTTTGGTAATGTCAGTACCTATGTTGACAATGTCGATATAGACATTACATCTCCAGACCTACAGAAAACAGCAGAAACCGCAAAGGAAAAATCCAAAACTTCAAACAATCATAACTTTCGCTATACTTAACCAATTTGAATGATCATTATCATTTTGAAAAGCTCAGGATGTTTAGCATATGTCTATGTAAACAAAATATTAAAATAGATTTTAAATCATATTGAAATTCTTGGAAAATAGATTGGTGCGTAAGAAAACGGAAAAAATCGAAACAAAATGAAACTTCAAAAAGAAAAGAATATAAACGTAAGCACAAACTCTAGGAACTCAGAGGCTTACCTTGTAGTCATGAATCCACTTTCTTTAAGGTCTATGAAGTCCTCCGGGAAGCTCTCCTTTTTTTCTTTTTGGTTGGATTTGGTTGTTTGTCGAAAATCTTTGTAAGGGATCTATTCCTTGCCAAAGTAGATGTTTAAGAAGGTGTAGTAAACTCCAAGTGTGTGATAAAAATGTTGTAGACTCTCCATTCAAGTCTAAACTTCAAGGATTTAACTTAATTAACCCGAAATCTCAAGTTGTGGGAAACTTAAAGTCTAAGTTTAATGTAAAACTCAAGAAAAACCATTCAAGAACACTCAAACTTACTCAAGAACACTTTAAACTCTCCCTTCTCTCCTTTGCACAAAAGTTTCATCCTCCTCTCTGCAAATTCCAGTACCCCCCTTTTGGAAATCATTCAGCCTTTTTCTGATGGGGCTCCCTTCAATCCAAAAAGTCTCCCTTTCTCCACCTATTTTTATCCTTTTGCATAATTTTCTTCCTTTAATTATGCATGATGTTGGATGGCATCATGTTGACAGGGTGTTAGGTGGAGAAAATCTGGAATTATGGGTTAAAGTTGGGTCTTTTTGACCAAATGATGCAGAAATTTCTTTTTTTCTGTATGTCTATCAATGCAATGTCGTTAATGAAGTTACGATGTCATTAACGACATTGCGATGTCGATATGGATATTTGCAATGTCGGTACTGACATTGTGATGTCGTTAATGAACATCGTGATGTCGGTACCAACATTTAAATGTCGGTATTGATAATGGCCTCTTTACCTTGTGTTTTTTATGCTGAATTTTCCTAGAAAAAAGAGTTAGGGCTCAAAGAAACAAAGAAAGCTTCCTTCAGATGAATTCAAGACCCTGTAAAAAGTGAAAAACTAGCATGGGAAAAATATTACAGCTTCATCATCAAACTCGGGAGTTGGGAGTAAAATCTCGTGCTCACAGGCTGCCCCTCATGGGATTATTGCTGATATGAGATCAGTATGGTCCCACGATTGAAAGAGTAGCGGGGTTTAGAGATAATACTTACCCGGTCGCAGTTGACACTCTTTAGGGATGATGGTTGGAAACTTTCATCTTGGTGTGACATTGTTGGGGATTGGTCTCTTCATGCCCCTTACGAATTGCCCATTTGGTAATGATTGCCCCTTGAAGGTTGACCTTCGACTAGTTGAACCTTTAGAATCATTCGGGGAAAGAACATTAACCATGCACCTCCGTTCTCCTGGTTGAGGATCCCATGTACAGGTTGTAGTAAGCCCATTTGACGACATGGACTGTAGAGAGTCCATTGATTGAAAAAGTCAGGACATGATGTGAACTATAGTAAGTTCATTGACTGTAGAAAGTTAGGAGCTTATGAACTGTAGAAAGTTCATTGATTGTAAAAAGTCAAAGAGTGGTGAACTGTAGAAAGTTCATCGACTGTAGAAAGTCGAAAGAAAAGAGGACTGTAGAAAGTTCGTTGATTATAAAAAGTTAGAGAATTGCGAACTGTAGAAAGTTCACCAACTGTAGAAAGTCGGAGGGTTACGAACTGTAGAAAGTTCATTTGACTGTAAAAATTCAGAGATTTGTGAACTGTAGAAAGTTCATTTGACTGTAGAAAGTTAGGAGATTACAAACTGTAAAAAGTTCGTTACTGTAAAAAGTCAAAGAGTGGCGAACTGTAGAAAGTTCATCGACTGTAGAAAGTCGAAAGGAAAGAGGATTGTGGAAAGTTCGTTGACTATAGAAAGTCAGAGAATTGTGAATTGTAGAAAGCTCGTCGACTGTAGAAAGTCAGAGGATTACGAACTATAGAAAGTTCATTTGATTGTAAAAAGTCAGAGATTTGCCAAATGTAGAAAGTTCGTCGATTGTAGAAAGTTGGAAGGAAAGAGGACTATAGAAAGTTCGTTGACTATAAAAAGTTAGAGATTTGCGAACTATAGAGAGTTCGTTGAGTGTAAAAAGTTGAAAGAATTGCGAATTATAGAAAGTTCGCTGGCTGTAGAAACCCGGAAGAAAAGAGGATTATAGAAAGTCTGTTAACTGTAAAAAGTCAAAAAAAGAATGCGGATTATAGAAAGTCTGTTAACTATAAAAAATCAAAGAATTGCGAATTGTAGAAAGTTCGCTGGCTGTAGAAAGCCAGAAGGAAAGAGGACTATAGAAAGTTCGTTGACTGTGAAAGGTCTAAAAAAGAATGCGGACTGTGGAAAGTCCGTTGATTGTAAAAAGTCTAAAAAGAATGCGGACTATGGACAGTCCGAAGAAGATTTGGACTGTAGAAAGTCCGTTGACTGTAAAAAGTCTAAAGAAGATTTGGACTGTAGAAAGTTCATTGAAATTAAAAAGTCTAAAAAAAGAATGCGGACTGTAGAAAGTCGGTTGACTGTAAAAAGTTTGAAAAAGGTTTGGATTGTAAAAAGTCTGAAAAGGAATGCGGACTGTAGAAAGTCAGGTGACTGTAAAAAGTCTGAAGAAGATTTAGACTGTAGAAAGTTCGTTGACTGTGAAAAGTCTGAAAAGAGATATGGATTATAGAAAGTCCCGGAGGGTACGCGGGTTATAGAAAGTCTACGGTGGATACCCCTTGTGAGTTAACCGTGGGTTGACTGTGACCGTTGCGATTTGAATTGGATGCCCCTTGTGAGTTGACCGTGAATTGACTGTGACCCTTGGAATTGTTGGGGAAAGGATGAAAGCCTAGTAATCCATGCCTTTGATGATATGTCGACTATGGTAAGTCTTCGTCGAAATCCGCTATGGGATGGTTGACCATTGCGGTCTGAAGTATATGCCCCTTGTGAGTTGAAGGGGTACCTGCAAGAATCAGGAATTTTATTAGTAGATACTTGTGACATATGTTTTAATTCTTTGATTGAGATTGCTGAGAGTAAAATTTTTTCCCTTCAATCAAGAATTAAAACATGAGGAATCTGAGAAATTTTTCTTCAGGCCCATAATAAGAGTAGAAGTTTGAGTTTGAGTTTGAGATTTTCGGGGATGTCCCGATGGCCGCTCCATTATTTTGGGAGGCTTTTGTGATGTTGTAGTGCTGTTTGAGGGAGGCCTAGGTAGGCAAAAGTTCAAATGGCTTGAGTTGGACCATTGTCTTTCTCAATTTTAATGATGTGCTTCTCCGACATCTTTTTCATATTTGTGGTTTCCTCATGTGGAGGTTGATTGTTCTTCTCATCGGAATGGCTTTGCCTAGGTTTAGCATCGCCTTGACCTGTAAGTGACATGATGTATATGCATATATGAATGACTTTATACATGAACAATATTTATCATATGATGTATGTTCATCTGTTGTAGGTGTCATGGGCCTCGTTCATTGAAGAGCCTTCTCTTGTGCTAGTGCATGGTTGCCCCTAGGGTTTATCTTGTTAGGGATTCCATGGATGACTCCCTTAGAGCGATGACCATGGGTTTATTAGATCAGATTCGAGTTCAAAGCTTAGATCTGGTTTGAGAAAAGTCTGGATTAGTCATCGATCCTGCATTGTATCGACAGTGATTGCTTAGAAGCCATTTTCCTGAAGTGTTGGAGTTATGTGATGTCTCGTATAATTCCAAGGAGGAGATGATGAATTTGATATTTCTTTGGTTCTAAGTTTTGCATAGATCGCCCTTGTGGGTTTTCAATCTATCGAACATTGTCTTAATTTTTACTTGGATCACCCTTTCAGGTTTTCAATCCTGTAGACTTATTTTTCTTTCTTAATTTTTTTACTTTTTCATTTTTTTTATGTTTACTTGTGATATTCTACCATTGACATGCAAGCAATCAAAATAAGCGTATGCATAAAGATTCAGCAAAAATGACAATTCATTGATGAACTTAACAGGAGTATAAACGTTTCAAATGATTTGACTCCTGCTATCAATTAACCCTTACAGGTTTTCTAATCAATGTGGTTCTCTCGATGCCCTAAGTTTTGCCTAAATCGCCCTTTTCGGGTTTTCAACTTAGCGAACTATTTTTTTTGGAAAAGAAGCCTTAATTTTTGCTCAACTAACCGAGTGTTAATTGACAAGCTAATTTTATTTTTTTGTTCGTACTGCTTTTTATCGATTTATTTCTTTCACCTATGTGTGATAGCAATTGTGTAAGACTTGGTTGATTTGATGGATCATTCACCGTCCATGTCTACGACTTCATTTGTTATCTCGTTCAGCATTTTTGATCAATTACTTAGTGCCCGCACCTCTTTGTTGGCTTGAGGTGTATGTGATGATGAGTCTTAATCATCGGTGTTTGTTGCGATGATTGTCTCGCAAATAGTAGCAAGCCATGTGAAGGAACTGTTAACGTGTTCAACAGTTTGACTCCTTTTTTATCTTTAGCATTGACTCTTATTTGATTATCCCACGAAAGATGGTGATTTGTGTGATGGAGTTGTTGACGTGTTCATCAATCTGACTCCTTCTTTGTGGCATTGCGTCGGTTGTTTGGTCTTATGGTGGTGATGGAGTTGTTGACATGTTCAATGATCCGAGTCTTTCTTTGTGGCATTGCGCAGGTTATTTGGTCTTGTGAATGGAGTTGCTGATGTGTGCAATGATCTGACTCCTTCTTTGTGGCATAGCGCCGATTGTTTGATCTTGTGAATGGTTGTGATGGAGTTGTTGATGTATTTAGCGATCTGACTCCTTCTTTGTGACATTGCGCCAGTTGTTTGGTCCCAAGTTGCTTTTCGACATTTTAACCTTATTCTAGCTCCGATCCTTTTAATCTTTGCGTGAGTCAGTGGACATTTCATGTTTAGAGATCTTTCCTCCTTGTGTGATGAGGTAATTGATATTATGCGTTGTCTAAGTACATGTATTTGTCTCTCACTTTCTCTCAAGAATCAAATCACTTGAATTTATTGTGGGGAATCCATTTATACCTAAATTAATTTCATGAAATGATGTGTCATATGTGCTAAAAACATTATGTATATGTTTATGAGAATGCATGATGTCATTGATAGGATATCAAGCAAGTAAACAATGTTCTATTTATTCAAAAATAATTCAAAAGCCCCGTGGGCAAAGCAACTAAATGCTAATTTATTACATCATCATCTTTTGGTGTTAGTACCCATCCAGACGTATCCATGGATTCAAAATGCTCCATCTGTTGCGCCTTCTCAAACACTTCTTGATAGCTTGAGAAGATGTTTGATCCAAACTTGTTCCTGTGCGATGGTAGTGCACCGTCTAGAGCTTGGTTATCATCTCTGGTAGAGTTAAGTGAGCCTTAAGCCTGACATGTGTTACCATCCAACGTGCATAGTAGGATTTGAAGCTCTCTCCTTGCTCCTGCCTTATAGCCTCCAGATGATGCATCGTGGTTTCCATTTGAGAGTTGAAACCATAATGCCCCAGCATAGCCCATGCAAGGCTATTCCAATCAGTGGCTATGTCCAGTGGAAGGTGGTTGTACCATTCATTGACTGGGTAGCCCAAGGTGATGATGAAGAGTTTATCCATCATCCATTCGCTGACCCGTAATTCCCTCATCACCGTTTGATAATGCGTCAAGTGAGCGCATGGGTCGCCAGATCCTACGTACTTCTCAAACTACGGTATTGCGAAGTTTGGGGCAAGCTGTCTTCATCCCCGATTGTCTATTACGTCGAGCATGGATTCATGAGATGGCCACCGTGAGTGGCCAAGAACTGTCGCCATAATTTAACCATCCCTGGTTGTTGGAGGATGGCGTTCCCTGTGCTTGGATAAGAGCTATATTGCCCCTGGGGAGATGCCACAAAATGGGGCAGTTGAGGTGCCTGGAACTGTGTGGCCATTGATGTACTCCAACTGGGAATAGGCTGTTGGGTCATTCCTTGATAGAAAGGCTCTAGTGGGAATGTCGGCTACCCCATTTATCCCGGGAAGAATTGGGGAGGATTGGCAAAGTTATATCCTAGCTGCCCAATCGAAGCCTAGTTAATGTGACTTTATCCGGCCCTAAACTGATAAAAGGTAGTTGGGGGCACCATGTGTGAGGTGGGAGGTCCCCCTGTTGGATTGGTGTTGTAAAGGGTGACCTCCAGGTTGGACGTTGTATTCTAGGCCCTCCCGACGTGTTGGTGAATGAGTGATGCTAGTTGTTCATTGTTGGCAAAGGCATTCAAGGCAGCTGCAATCTCGGCACTCACCGATGACTTCTGACAATTTTATCCCGTAAGGGCAGGGTGTCCTCTCCCGTACCTTCTTCTCATGGATTGGCCATAATAGTGCATGGAAATAAATTTGAGTCTGAACCCGAGTCCTCACTTGAGTCAGTGTATTGAACCCCCTCCAGATTGGCCACAATTGGAGAAATGCGGACTAGGCGTCGATCAAGCCTTTTCCAAGCTAAAATACACAAGCAGAGGGTCAATTGTGCACGTAAGATTCGTGACATGACTCTTGATGAAAAATGTGTGAGATATTTAATGTTATGGTTGCATTCACAAGGGGTTAGCATGCCAGGATGTCAAATAACATGTATGTCAATCCATTTGAAAAAACATGTTAGTCATTAGGTAAAGGTGAAAACATGTGGAAATGAAAATCCAACATCGGGGGGTTAGATTTGAGATTTGTACAATGTCTGTGTGACATCGTAACACGAGTGATGTAAGTGAGCTGACTAAGTTAGCTATGTGGTAATAGGTCAATGGTTTGCGGTTTTGTATTATGATTAGGTCTCATGGAATGAGGAGATCAAAATTGTTTCGGGTAAGCAGTGTGACATACCCTAATAAAATGAAAATAACTACCATATGTAGCTACCTAATGAATGGTTTGGTTATTTTGCCCAATTAGGGTGGAGTTTTTGGATACCTATGTGGTCATCACTATTTGAACCTATGTGGTCATCACTATTTGAGGGTATGTGGTGATACATGAATTATCACCTCGTGTGGGCGAATGATTAGGGTATGAAGCATGTACCCTTGAAGATTTGGTAAGGTAAGTAAGTTTTCCCCCTGAGGGCTTAGGTTAGGACATTAACTGGGATATCCTTTAGTGTGGGAAAAATGGTTTTGAGTAGTTATTTTCCCCATTTGGGCTTTTGGTGTGTGTAATTGCCCCGGAAGGGCTGTGAGTTGGATGTTGAGTGGACATCTCAAAAGGTAATGTGTGGGATATATTATCGCCCCTTGTGGGCTAAGTGTCAGATGTCAAGTGGACATCACGCAGTAAAAGGAAGGTATGCTTGCCATGTGCAGGCTAATAGCGGGATGTCAAGTGGACTTCTCACTGAAAAAAGGGTAAGTGATGTCCCAAAATGGTTTTATGTTGTCCTAGGGTGACACGATCTATAGTGTCAACTGTGCCTAAGTGTATGTGATATTGGTTTGGTATCGTGATATGTATATTTAATATCATGAGTGTGTGCTTTCAAGTGTCTGCACAAAAATTCGTGGTTAATTGTTCGCCACTTTTCCACTGATAAGTTTAATAACTAATGAATCCAAGAACTTATTTGTGAGACTTGGCTACACATGTTTCGTAAGGCTTATACTCAAATAATGGTGCCAAAAACTTGTTTACGAAAAATGTAGGTGTTGTCAATACCTCTTGTCAAATAGAAAAATGATGATAACTGCAAGTATACAGTTGCGATGTAGTTTTAAAAGATATCGAATCCACAGGGAATGAACCAAGTCTAAGGAAAAACAAGGAAAGACAAAGTAAAAGAAAATAAAAATAGATTTGAAATTTTTGGATGGGAAGATTAGAATGAAAAGTTAAGTAAATATAGATGTGGAAGATTAGAGAATCTAAATATATAGAATCTTCACTACGAACAAGTATAGCTGAGAAAACATGCAAGTTTAACAAAGATGTTACGACTCACTAAACTAATCTAACAGACTCGGTTCAAAACACTTAGATTTTCAATGATTCGCTGCAGAGTAATACATGAACTAACTTTTCTAAACCTAGCGCAAACGAAATAAGACAATTATGAAAACCTGGACAACATCAATACTATGCTTAGTACGGGTCGCTCTCACATAGCCACATTTAGCAAGTTACCATTCCAAAAATATTGGCTCACTAAACAGC